>JAVGWX010000009.1:2444561-2739561 GCA_036924085.1 Ariolimax columbianus
CAACTGAACATTCAAAATGCAATTACTCACTGGATTAGAAATCAGAAAGACGGACACGCACGTGAGGAAATGACAAACTGTAGACCATGTTCGTCAAGTCTGTCAGCTCCACGAGAGAAGCAGAGTGACCCCATGACCTCAGTTTGTTTGAGATATATACTGTCTACCTCGGCAGCACGATATCATCGGATGGTCGCCGCGGTCCCGAGATGCCATGACAGATCGGACTAGCTGGATGGTCGCTGCGGTCCCACTGGGACAAGACTGATCGGACTAGCTGGATGGTCGCAGCGGTCCCACTGGGACAAGACTGATCGGACTAGCTGGATGGGCGCAGCGGTCCCACAGGGACAAGACTGATCGGACTAGCTGGATGGTTACAGCGGTCCCACTGGGACAAGACTGATCGGACTAGCTGGATGGTCGCAGCGGTCCCACTGGGACAAGACTGATCGGACTAGCTGGATGGTCGCAGCGGTCCCACTGGGACAAGACTGATCGGACTAGCTGGATGGTCGCAGCGGTCCCATTGGGACAAGACTGATCGGACTAGCTGGATGCTAGAGAAACGCCTGTTGAAAGCGGATGCACTGGGCCACAGGCTTAACAAGTAACACAGTGCAACGTATATCGCTGTATGATGATAGTACGACCTAATAGAAAAAAGCGTGGCGCTCATCCTGTGGAGTCCCGCCAGGCAGCGAGAGTGCCGGGCCTCATGCCTCGAAGGAGCCCAACCATAGCTACGGGTGGTCACCCACCCATGTGATGTGGAGTCGAGGCACATGGTGATGGGGCAAAAATTATTGACCAAAAACACAAGACCCTCAAAATACTACAGTGGAATGCGGAGGGAGTCATTAACAAAAAGCTTTTCCTAACACATCACTTACATGAAGTTAAGATTGACGTGGCATGTATCCAAGAAACGCACCTCAACAGCAACCATAAATTCTCAATCAGAGAATACCAGACCTTCCGTCTGGATAGAGAAGGTCACAAAGGAGGGGTTTTGATACTGACCCGAAACTGCATACAGAGTAGCGCGGTAGCTGTCAATCACACCGGACAAGCAGAAATTGTAGGAGTTGACATAATGGCTCAAGAGACGAAGATCCGCATCTTCAACCGGTACGGACCACCAAACAAAGACCTGTCGCTCTCGAGTATGGAAGTCAAAGAGACTCCAACTGCATAGTAGCTGGAGACTTCAACAGCCACTCGGAGAGATGGGAATACTCGGACACAGACAGCAGAGGTGACGAAGTGGAAGATTGGGAGATAGACACAAATCTCTATCTAATCAATAGGCCAGAGGATAGCCCTAGCTTCTATTCTAGAACATGGCATACTACCTCCACTCCAGACTTGGCCTTTTCCACGGTGGACATTCACCACAAAATAAACCGCCAGGTGCTAAACCAATTGGCAGGTAGCGACCACAGGCCAATTAGGCTAGAAGTTGATATGGAAGTAGGCCCATAGGAAATAAAACCGCTCCCGCGTTGGAATTACAAACGAGCCGATTGGGACAGATCTGCAAGCCTGACAGATGGGCTGTGTGAAACCACCAACACACGGAATAACAGAATGAAGCCCATGGTGGAAAGCGTAAGCAAAGCAATAATGCACGCTGCCACTAAAACCATCCCAAGAGGGGAAAGGAAAAATTACAAGCCCTATTGGAATGATGAATTGCAGAAAGCGGAAGACGAAGTCACAAATGCTAGGAACATGGCAGAGATAGAACAATCTATGGAGGCAAATATCGCCCTCAAAGCCACCACGGCGAAATACAAATACACTCTAAACCAAACAACAAGAGAAAGCTGGAAAAACAAAACAGAAAGCCTCAATTTAGACAAAGAAGGGAAAAAACTATGGAAGTTAGTCAGAGCCATGAATGACGAAACTCCATCAAACAAACAAATTACCATCAAGCAGGGTGACAACATGCTCACTGGAAAAAAAGCAGCAAACGCCTTTGTTGAACATTATGCCAGAGCAAACCACATTGATGTCCCTGCAGATAGGCATACAGACATTAATGAAGAGCAAAAGGGGCACGACAACATCAATATGGCACCAGAAGAGCACATGGGGGCAAAACTAACAGTGAACGAAATGGAAGAACGTCAAAGAAAAGAAAATCTCCCGGAAAAGACAGGATAACAAACGAAATGCTGATGGGGCTAGGCCAAACAGCAAAGAGGAAACTACTATCAGTCCTGAACCAAAGCTGGAAAAGGGGTATTGTACCCCAGGCATGGAAAGACGCAGTACTTGTACCAGTACCAAAGAAAGGAAAAGATAAAACAGATCCAAATAGATGCAGGCCTATCAGCCTACTGAGCTGTGTAGGCAAACTGATGGAACGTATGATAAACGCCAGACTGATGTGGCATCTGGAAGAAAAAAACATAGTAATTCCACAGCAAGCAGGCTTAAGACAGCACAGATCCACTGAGGATCAGGTCATCCTCATAGCCCAGGGAATAGAAGATGCCTACAAGTAGCAAAAACACACAGTAGCGGTTTGGGTGGACCTAGGAAAGGCATTTGACAAAGTCTGGAAAGAGGGATTTAAAGTCAAGCTACGAAGAAGTGAAGTTTTGGGGAAAATCGACAAATGGATCAATCACTACCTCAAAAACAGAACAGCCAGAGTTCAAATACAAGGGCAGATGAGCAAAAAGGTGACACTTGAGCAGGGAGTACCCCAAGGGGGAGTACTGTCCCCCACACTCTTCCTGGTGTATATAAATAACATAACAGAGAATATACCAAGGAGAGTCCACAGCTCAATGTTTGCAGACGATCTGGCTATATGGACCTCTGAAAAGAATCTCACCATAGGAAGCAATCGGATGCAGCAGGCCCTAACATCGCTGGAAGAGTGGGCGAACTAAATGAGGAAAAAACAACATGTACGATATTCTCGCTTTCAAACAAACCACAAAACATCAAATTAAGTCTTAACGGCAAATACCTTCAGCCAAACGACAACCCAAACTACCTGGGAGTCACATTTGATCGGCGCATGGCATGGAAAAGTCAGATCGAGAGAAACCGAATGAGAGCCAGAGAAAGAATGGCAATCATGAGGAAACTTGCTGGCACAAGCTGGGGAGCAGACAAAAGTATAATAAAGAAACTGTACACTGGAAGAGTGAGACCAGTTCTCGAGTATGGCATTGCAGCATGGACAACAGCAGCAAAGGCGAACTTAGATAAAATTAGCAAACTCCAAAACCAAGCCATGAGAGTTATAACAGGAGGCATGAAGTCAACGCCAATTGTAGAACTTGAAAAGATTACAAAACTGCAGAGCCCAACAGCAAGCAGAGAAACTCAGAAGACTGACTGACCATCCAATGTACCAGAGACTAAACAATTTCGGAAATGGGAAACTAAAGCGGAGAAACTTTGCAGAAATAGCCAAAGCAAAGATGCACGAAGACCCCATAAACGCACTAACAACACCAAAGCCCATCCCCACTGTACGAAAACCTACCTGGAGGCAGCATATATTTCCAGAGGTGGTAGAAAATATACCAGGTAATGGATACAAAAACTGGCAGACTGAAAAAGAAAGAAGAGATACAACCCTGAGATACATAACGAAAAACTACCCAAGCATGGACTGGACCCATGCATACACCAACGGTTCTGTAACAAACACAACACAGAACGGAGGGGCAGGGGCATTCCTGAACCTACCAAATGGCAGAATAATAACACTGAGGGCGGCAGTGGAAGAAATTGTGACAGGTAAAAGGAATGAAAGCCATATAGTCCTGCTTACAGATGCCCTGGCCGTAGTGACAGCACTAAAAAGCAAGAAAAATACTGAACTTAATGATTTAAGAGCAGTACTCTGTCAACTATGCCAGCAATCCGCACCAAAAAGGGTAGTGGTACAGTGGGTTCTATCCCACTGCAACATCCAAGGCAACGAGGAGGCAGACAGACTGGCAACAGAAGGTGCAAGACTACCACAACCAGATACTAGTATGACGTACGAAGAGTCAAAACGGCTTATTAGAGCTAGATGCATGACCAAATGGGAAACAACATACTGGCTACACCAAAAACGATGCCTATTACCAGTTGAACAGAAGAGAGCAGGTCGTGGTCTTCAGACTTCGCACTGGCCACAATAGACTCAGGTACCACCTATTCAACAAATTGAAGATAGGTGGCACTGACGAATGCCCGTGTGGTACCAAGAAAATGACCGCTGAAAATCTGCTGCAAAACTGCCCGACATACGAGGACCAGAGAAAGCACATGTGGCCATCACCAGTGGCAACACTAGATAAGCTCTATGGCAGTGTCGACAGCCTTAGGATGACCGCTGCTTTTTTCGAAAAAATAAAGGTCGACGTCGGACAGAGTAAGAAGAAGAAGAAGAAGAATGACTAGCTGGATGATCGCAGCGGTCCCACTGGGACAAGACTGATCGGACTAGCTGGATGGTCGCAGCGGTCCCACTGGGACAAGACTGATCAGACTAGCTGGATGGTCGCAGCGATCCCACTGGGACAAGACTGATCGGACTAGCTGGATGGTTACAGTGGTCCCACTGGGACAAGACTTATCGGACTTGCTGCGTCTGCCGCGTACGTCCTCCGACGTGATGTAATAGCAAGATCTCCTTTTAAACAAAAAAACCTCATCTATCTGTCCTGCGTGGTCGAAGTCTTGTTTTTCGACTTCGAAACATGGATATTGCTGAAACATGGCATGTCAAGACTGAAGACCTACCACATGATCAGCCAGTGACGTATTCTGGGCATCCGATGGCATGGCTACATCAGCAATGTCAAGGTCTCTGCTAAAACAGGCCCCAACCCAATCTCAGAAACACTTGACCACCGCCAAGTGTCTTTGTTCGGTGTTGTACGGCTGGACCAAGAAACCCGGTCCAACAAAATACTCCGCAGGTATTCCTACGCGCCAAAAGACTTTCCTCGACCGGCTGGAGGCCCAGAAGAGGCCGCCCCCGCACAGTATGGCTACAACAGACAATTTCCACTTCCACTTTGGACGAGGCCTGAAGCACGCAGTAGAAGTGGGTCTTGGATGTGGCCGACCGACGCAACAGGCCCCAGACGCCGAAGGGAACTTATTTTTATTATGATAAGATTACAAATGGGGCATGAATGCTAGAACCAGACAGACAGAAGGGAGCAGGCGGTGGAAGAGAAGACCCTGGCTTTAAGTAGAACAAACAATACGGATTCCAGCATCAAAAGGAAGTCACTCGAGTCGAATCCCCAGTACAGAAGGAATAGAGGAAGACCAATGCATACTTTGGAAGGAAGCTAGAGTGAAACAGAGAGGTATAGTATAGATGGACAGAGCTGGTAAATATGACTCGCCGCAGGAGCATGTGGGGTGTATCAAGTGAAGGCATTTGCTTCACAGGGAGCTGAACAGGTTTCTGTGACGAGAAATAATTATATGAGATCTAGCAACAACAATTAAGAGGAATTTCTTTACTCGTATATATTTTGTATAGTTTTCTTGGTTTAATGCAATGATGTAAACTTTAGGCATGATAGGTATAGTTTTGTCACGTAACATTCAATATAGGTATAGTTTTGTCACGTAACATTTAATATAGGTATAACTTTGTCAGGTAACATTCAATATAGGTATATTTTTGTCCGTTATCCTGCAATATATGTGAAGTTTGTCCCATATCCTACAATATAGGTTTAGTTTTGTCAGGTAACATACAATATAGGTATAATTTTGTCCCGTATCCTACAAGATAGGTATAGTTTTGTCCCGTATCCTTCAATTTAGGTATAGTTTGTCCCATATCCTACAAGATAGGTATAGTTTTGTCCCGTATCCTTCAATATAGGTATAGTTTTGTCCCGTATCCTACAATATAGGCATAGTTTTGTCCCGTATCCTACAATATAGGCATAGTTTTTGTCCCGTATCCTTCAATATACTAGCAGGTATACTTCTGACAGCTCACCTAGAATATTGAAAACAACAATTGTTACGAGGGCTAATCCCAGGTGTATGACCCAACTTCCAGATGGTGAACATGGCCTTATGTACTCAAGCTAATTACTGTCCGTGGTTCGGATATTTCTGGATCACCTTAAAGGAGGTCAAGGTAGTGTCATATGAGAAACTGCAGTCAGGGATTAAGTGTTAGAGACTTGATTGTACTGCCCCAACTTTCTATGTGGTGCCGTATCAGAAATTGCAGTAGCGGATGAAGTGTTAGAGACTTGATTGTACTGTCCCATCATTCTATGTGGTGCCGTATCAGAAATTGCAGTAGCGGATGAAGTGTTAGAGACTTGATTGTACTGTCCCACCTTTCTATGGGGTGCCATATCAGAAATTGCAGTAGCGGATGAAGTGTTGGAGACTTGATTGTACTGTCCCGCCTTTCTATATGCTGGTGTAACTATTTCCCAGCTTCGCTGACAGTTATTCCTGAACAGGAAACAAGGTACCAATTTACAGCTTGGTCCATTAGAGCGTGTTGATAGATGTGATGGTACACGCTACCTGTGCCGTGAGAGCGAGCGCTCTACCATCACTCAGCTACTGTGACGAAGTGCTGAAAGGAGGGATAAAAACGGGAACTAACAATAAAGGGAAATGTAAATATCCAACATGGCAATATCGAGAGAGAGGGTGGGGGTGGGGAGGGGTGTATTAGGGCTCATCAACTTAGTGATGAGATATGGGGGGGGGGGGGTGAATTCCGACCAGAGCTGAAATTGGAATTCTATGGATTGACGTCACGGCTATTCCAACATTTGGGAAACTTGATGGAAATGTTGAAGGAAGGGGGTCTGATCGTGTCGGAGATATCGATTGAATAACGAAGAAAAGATTTGCTGAGATGCGTGCTGCTGGAGAATGGAGAACCAGAAACGACTGCGATCATTTGGGTCACATGAAAGGAGATGTAGATATTAGAGGAGCAGATTGGAGATATAAGATAGTTAATGTAGATCTCCCACAGACAATGGGATGGCACTCTTGTGTTGGGGCACAATTTGGTTGGAAGAGTTTCCTCCCTGGCATGTTTGATTAATATTGTAATACCAGAGCAGAGACGTAGATGAGTAGGTGGCAGAGTGTGTTAGGATACATGTCTTCTGATACATGTCTTCTGATCAAAGGGATGCGGGTTCAAAACCTTTGACAGACAATGAATTTTTTCTGTTGAAAGTAACATTTAAAAAGAAACTAAGGTTGTACACTACGTCGCAATCCGTTTTTATTTATAATGAGGTAAGTTCCAGAGTGATTAATGGTGGGATAGAGTGGGCACTCGGACTGGAGTGGTTTCCGGGTGGGAATTGTGTGCGGCAGAGACCAGAATGTGTCTATTGCCACTCGGTAGGGACTACTAACAGTACGGTCTAACACTAACAGTGTGGTCTAACATCTAGCAGTGCGGTCTAACATCTAGCAGTGCGGTCTAATACTAACAGTGCGGTCTAATAGTGCGATCTAACATCTAGCAGTGTGGTTTAACATCTAGCAGTGCGGTCTAACATCTAGCAGTGCGGTCTAATAGTGCGGTCTAACATCTAGCAGTGCGGTATAACATCTAGCAGTGTGGTCTAACACTAACAGTATGGTCTAACAGAGCGGTCTAATAGTGTGGTCTAACAGAGCGGTCTAATAGTGTGGTCTAACAGTGCGGTCTAATAGTGTGGTCTGACAGTACAGTCTAACATCTAGCAGTACGGTCTAACAGTGTGGTCTAACATCTAACAGTGCGGTCTAGCACTAACAGTGTGTTCTAACAGTGAGATCTAATACTAACAGTGCGGTCTAACATCTAACAGTGCAGTCTAACATCTAACAGTGCGGTCTAAACGTGTGGTCTAACATCTAACAGTGCGTGCGGTCTAACACTAACAGTGTAGTCTAACAGTGCGGTCTAACATCTAACAGTGCGGTCTAAGCGTGTGGTCTAACATCTAACAGTGCAGTCTAACACTAACAGTGCGGTCTAACAGTGCGGTCTAACACTAACAGTGCGGTCTAACACTAACAGTGGGGTCTAACATTAACAGTGTGGTCTAACACTAACAGTGCGGTCTAACAGTGCCGTCTAGCAGTGCGGCAAACGACTCTCCAACTCGTGGATAAGAACAACCCGACAGTCACACAGGAGAAAATCCTGCTGAGTGTGAAATAGCCTTCTTGGCTTCATATAAAGATCTATATTCCTAGATTCAGGATTTTTTTTAATGTTACAGGAATAACGAAGCGAACGACTTGATTAGCAGGCGATCAGAGTAACAATAATACACTACTCCTGTCACACATTACTCCTGTCACACATTACTCTTGTCACACATTATTCCTGCCACACATTACTCTTGTCACACATTACTCTTGTCACACATTACTCCTGTCACACATTACTCTTGTCACACATTACTCTTCTCAGACATAACTCCTGTGACACATTACTCCTGTCACACATTACTCCTGTCACACATTACTCTTGTCACAAATAGATCATGTGACACATTACTCCTGTCACACATTACTCATGTGACACATTAATCTTGTCACACATAACTCCTGTGACGCATTACTCCTGTCACATATGACTCTTGTGACACATTACTCTTGTCACACATAACTCCTGTGACACATTACTCCTGTGACACATTACTATTGTCACACATAACTCCTGTGACACATTACTCCTGTGACACATTACTCCTGTGACACATTACTCCTGTGACACATTACTCCTGTGACACATTACGCGCATGGAATGAAAACTCCTGGACTACACGAGCAGTGTGGCACAGGATGATAACCTGGGCTACACGAGGACTGGGGCACGAGATAAGAACCTGGACTACACAAGCAGCGAGGCACACACAGAATGAGAACCCCTCGTCTACACGAGCAGTGGGGCACAGGATGAGAACCCTTAGACTGCAAGAGCAGTGTGGCACTCAGTCACCAAAAAAGGCGCTGCTCGTTTCGCGCCAAGACTTGTGGATGAACTTTGTCTTTCTTATTGATTAAAATCCTAGAGATCTGAAAGTGGACCAAGTAACTACATGCTACACTTAGGGGCATTTAACAATGGAGAGGTAGCTCAGAGGCTACACTTAGTTGTACTTAGCAATAGGGACGTAGCCCAGGGGCTACACTTAGTTGTACTTAGCAATGGTTAGGTAGCTCAGGCGCTACACTTAGTTGTACTTAGCAATAGGGAGGTAGCCCAGGGGCTACACTTAGTTGTACTTAGCAATGGGGAGGTAGCTCAGGGGCTACACTTAGTTGTACTTAGCAATGGGGAGGTAGCTCAGGGGCTACAGTTAATTGTACTTAACAATGGGAAGGTAGCCCAGGGGCTACACTTAGGGGTTCCCACAAACTGATCAATTAACAAAACAAATAATAAAGAACAACCACAAAGAGGCCTTGCTAGACACTAGGATTATTCATGTACCAGTTACCTGAAGAAATATGCTTTCAGACAGACGGTGGTTCCTTTACATGTCTAGACAGATCACAGGTAAGAAGAGTCAGAGAATGATGGGAAAGATACAGTAGATGAGTGGATATGAAGACAGTACAGGACAAGATATGAAATAGAATTTTGATGGAATCGTCATCTTATTGTGTGTACAGGTGGTCCACGTGTGTTATCATCAATTTTTCTGACGAACAAGAAAAAAAAGTGAAATATAAAATCATGCTTGATAGACAATCGACCTTCTTCTTGTTTTCGTCTTCTTCATCCTCCTTTTCTTCCTATTATTATTATTTGTTCTTCTTTTTTTCCCTCTTTCCTTCTCCTCCACTTGTTCTTCCTCTTCTGTTTCTTCTTCCTTGTCTTCTTCTTCTTCTTCCGTTTCTTCTTCTTCTTCACGGTCCTTTCTTCTTCTTCTTCTTCTTTTTGTTCCCGTTCTTCAACCAATCCCCGAAATTTCACGTTATTCACTATTGCATCCCAACGAAGAGGCAGACAGACTGGCAAAAGAAGGTGCAAGACTACCACAACCAGATCCTAGTGTGACCTACGAAGAGTCCAAAAGATTTATTAGGGCCAGATACATGACCAAATGGGAAACAGAACATACTGGCTACACAAAAAACGATGCCTATTACCAGTTGAACAGAAAAGAGCAGGTCGGGGTCTTCAGACTCCGCACAGGCCACAACAGACTATTCAATAAACCGAAGATAGGTCGCACTGACGAATGTACTTGTGGTACCGGGAAAATAATCGCTGAACATCTGCTGCAAAACTGCCCGACATACGAGGACCAGAGAAAGCATATGTGGTCATCACCAGTGGCAACACTAGACAAGCTCTATGGCAGTGTCGACAGCCTCAGGATGACCGCTGCTTTCTTCGAAAGAATACAGGTTGACGTTTGACAGCGTACGAAGAAGAAGAAGAAGAAGAAGACTATTTTATCCTTACACCATATAAGACGTCATGTTTCTACATCTATCTTTTTCACCCAGAGGATTATGCCCGACTCTAGACCAGGCTTTGATATGTATCAATGGCGTGGTCTACAATCCCCTTGAATGTCAAACTACTATTAGTTGCACCTTACAGCCTGCAATCTAAGTGTTGCAGTAGTTATAGTATCGTATCTGTCATTCACAGAACGTTCCAGAAACCTCTAGCAGGGAGAAACGAACCGTTTGCCAAGGAAGGTCATCACTTGAGTTATTGTTCCTGGCGTTGTGCAACAGGAAGGAGAATTCAAACACTCAAACACAATGACTAACGTCATCAATAACAGTAGACGTGTTGGTCCGAGCGGCCGGTAGGGGTAGCTGCAAGCGCTGGCACAATGGCTACGTCAGTGTGTTTGCGCGTGCCTGTGTCCTACTTCTTTATGTGTTCTTATTCCTGGTTGGTTATCCGATTTGTCGCGTCTCTGTTATATTTGGCGCGTGCCTAGCGCGCGCTCTCTCGTCTGGACTCAAGGTCACTTAGTGAGGAGTAAAGAATATAACCACTGTCCGATGTTTATATAAAGGGAAATGTAACCGGATAACAGACTGTCATCGGGGATAAAGTGTTGTAACCTTCAGTGTACGAGATCTCATCTTTTCTTTTCTTTTTTATTCTGTCTGTGACTTCTCTCGCCACCAGAAAGACCTCCCTCAACAACAACATAAAATAGCCACACGTAGTTTCCTGGTACATTGGTCGGACTAGATGTGGCTTCTCTCGCCACCAGCCAGTTAACCTCAAATAGCTACATAAATTATTGTCATAAACCTGGTTGTCTGCCTCGCGCTTCTATCATCGCCATACCGTTTATCTCTCCAATAATCTCATGTAGTCCTCTCATACAAAATACATATTTTAAAAATAATTTTCTCTGGTCGTCATATGGCTTACACTTTACCTTTGTTGGAGAGGGCCATACTGTCAACCTGCTTCTCTGATCGAGCCGACATACGTTGACGTCATGAAAAAGGCAAAACAACACACGAGCACATACAAAAACACACACACACACACACATACATACACACACAAAAGAGAAACAAAAAAGAGAGACCGGCAAATCAGACGTACTAGAATGTTTAGACAAAATAGTATGTTAATGGTATGTCATTCTTTTAATCTAGAAGTTTGATACACAGAAATAGGGGGAGATGAAAACACAAATGGAAATGAGAGCTCAGGGCTGACATGTCAGGAATGAGGTTGAAGCTGGCACAGAGGGTACAGGACCCTGCCTAAGACGGATGTGTCGGACCGAAAGGTGAAAATATCGCAGTCAAGCTGTAAACTAGCGAAACAACGCATTCCGGACTACATCCTGCTACTTGCAAAGACCTGTTCAGGGATGGTAGGGGGAGATTGAGAATGAACGCAGAAGAAGAAGGTACAGGACAGGAGAACTTGGCCTGCAGTTATAGAAGATATATACTCCATATGGATCTCAGATATGCTGATTTGATTATTTGAATCTAAAAGTAACGTTTACTTGGTCACTCTTCATCTGACTTGGTGTGATGAAGTCTTCTTGCGGCTAGGGTTTCTAGGACAAACAGATTATTGGTATCTGCACGGTGAGAGAGCTCCTAGCGTCTTCCTAGAAGATCGACATGTCTAGTTTCGAGACTTCTGACTTCAGTACTTCGTCGGGAGCCATGACAGGAGGCCACTTATATGATCGTCAACTCTAATGCCATGACCATCTCGGCAGTATTACAGTCTCCGTCGCTAGCAATGAACGTTAAAACCAAAAGTACGTGTAAACACGTTTATTGTAAACAAAAATACGTGTAAACACGTTTATTGAAACCAAAAATACGTGTAAACACGTTTATTGTAACCAAAAGTATGCGTATAACACGTTTATTGTAACCAAAAGTATGCGTATAACACGTTTATTGTAACCAAAAGTATGCGTATAACACGTTTATTGTAACCTAAAGTATGCCTATAACACGTTTATTGTAACCTAAAGTATGCCTATAACACGTTTATTGTAACCTAAAGTATGCGTATAACACGTTTATTGTAACCTAAAGTATGCCTATAACACGTTTATTGTAACCTAAAGTATGCCTATAACACGTTTATTGTAACCTAAAGTATGCCTATAACACGTTTATTGTAACCTAAAGTATGCCTATAACACGTTTATTGTAACCTAAAGTATGCCTATAACACGTTTATTGTAACCTAAAGTATGCCTATAACACGTTTATTGTAACCTAAAGTATGCCTATAACACGTTTATTGTAACCTAAAGTATGCCTATAACACGTTTATTGTAACCTAAAGTATGCCTATAACACGTTTATTGTAACTATATTCGATTGAAACCAGCAGCCAATAAAAGAAAAATGGCTGCTCATAGAACTGACTTTATGTACACCCCAACTCCCGCCCACTCCTCCCTTCACACACCCCCCCCCCCCCCCCTCTCTAATCTGTTAATTCCCTTTCAATTCGGAAAATGCCGATAACAGAGCACACATTCCGCATCTCCCGCGGCGGCTCCGAGCTTACTTCTGACTTCGACAAGTATTCATTTACAGCTGGGTCAAAATAGAGAAGCTGTCGTACCATGAAACGATCCAGGACATGCCAGGTCTGTGAAACAGCGGGCCACGTGATTTGAGCCTTGTACGTTCTGTTTGTTAAGTAAGCTCATAACCTCAAGGTCACACGCTGCACAGGCCAGCAATAACACCTTGACTGAATACCTAGACATATAGGCTTGATACGCTGAATACCTAGACATATAGGCTTGATACGCTGAATACCTAGACATATAGGATCGACACACTGAATACCTAGACATAGTATTGACACACTGCATTCCTAGACATATAAGCTTGACACAGTAAATACCTACACATGTAGACTTGACGAACTGAATACCTAGACATGTAGTCTTGACAAACTGAATACATAGACATGAAACCTTGACAAACAGAATACCTAGACATGTAGACTTGACAAACTGGAGAAGAAACGACCGTTTGGAATAGAACTAGAGAAGAAAACACAAGAAGAGAAACATCAATTAAACAGCTTAAATAGTGGTTTTATGTGGTCGTGTAGCTGACACTGCTGGCATGGATGGAGTGTTAGAGATTTGATTGTACTGTTCCAGCATTTGTATAAAGAGGAGAGAGTAATTAGCTCCCGTCTTTCCCTAACAGTAGCACATGTAGTCATTTAACTCTCGGTTGACTTGAGCGTGTTGATAAGGACAATCGAACCTGTTATCTTTGCCTCAAGAGCGAGCGCTCTACCACTATGCCACTCACGCGTCCTCAAGTAGGTTTGAACCAGCAAACATTGGATGAAAGCTAGAAAACATTTCATGGTAGGAATAAACACGGAATCAATCGCTGACTCAAGATGGCCGACTCGGACGCTGTTCTGTATAGACGGGTTTAAACATAATAATGGCTGAGACAGAGTGGGCCCGGAAAGGAACAATTCGTGGACAAACTAACAAAACGGAGGTAACAGAGAAAAACGAGCGTAAAGACTGAGGTCAGTGATGGATGAGAGTTATCATGTTTTGGATCCGTGCCTAGCACTTGATGGAGATCACTATGATTTAGGCAGCTCTGGCAGGAGAATGGGGTTGCACGAAATGCCAGCAGTTCTAATCATGTCTCGATGCAGCCATTGCTAAACAAATGTAGTAAGATTGTTCATGTTTACTTCCATATATGGGGAACTGAGATGCGTGTCCACTCAGGTACAACATACTGACCAGGACGTCGCGCCAGGGTCAGGCGCAATGCACTGACCAAGACCACAATATCTCTTCCATGTAGCGGTCCATGGAAACAGGTTGTTTTCAGGGCAGTCTGGCTAGCGAGATGTGGATCTTCGTCTTCTCGGTACGCTGTCAGACGTCAACCTGTATTTGTTCGAAGAAAGCAGCGGTCATCCTGAGGCTGTCGACACTGCCATAGAGCTTGTCTAGTGTTGCCACTGGTGATGGCCACATCTGCTTTCTCTGGTCCTCGTATTTCGGGCAGTTTTGCAGCAGATGTTCAGCGGTCATTTTCCCTGTACCACAACTGCATTCGTCAGTGCCACCTATCTTCAGTTTATTGAATGGGTGGTACCTCAATCTGTTGTGGCCTGTGCGGAGTCTGAAGACCACGACCTGCTCTGTTCTGTTCAACTGGTAATAGGCATCATTTTTTGTGTAGCCAGTATGTTCTGTTTCCCATTTGGCCATGTATCTGGCCCTAATAAGCCTCTTGGACTCTTCGTAGGTCACACTAGAATCTGGTTGTGGTAGTCTTGCACCTGCTTTTGCCAGTCTGTCTGCCTCCTTGTTGCCTTGGATGTTACAGTGGGATGGAACCCACTGTACCATTACTCTTTTTGGGGCGAACTGCTGGCATAGTTGACAGAGTACTGCTCTTAAATCATTAAGTTCATTATTATTCTGGCTTTTTAGTTCTGTGACTATGGCCATGGCATCTGTAAACAGGACTATCTGGCTTTCATTGCTTTCGCCTGTCAGCATTGCTTCTACTGCAGCCCTCAGTGCCTCTGCCTCCGCTCTGAAATTGCTTGAGTATTATCCAGTTGCCCCTGACAGTGTTATTTTTCTACCATTTGGTAGGCTCAGGAATACCCCTGCCCCTTCGTTCTGTGTTGTGTTTGTTACAGAACCGTCGGTGCATGCATGGGTCCAGTCCATGCTTGTGTAGTTTTCCGTTATGTACCTCAGGGTTATGTCTCTTCTTTATTTTTCAGTCAGGCTGTTCTTGTTTCCAATACCTGGTATATTTTCTACCACCCCCGGAATGATACGCTGCTTCCAGGTAGGTTTGCATACAGTAGGGATGGGCTTTGGTATTGTTACGGTGTTCATAGGGTCTTCGCTCATCTTTGCTTTGACTATTTCTGTAAAGTTTCTCCGCTTTAGTTTCTCGTTTTCAAATCTATTTAGTCTCTGATGCATTGGATGGTCTGTCAGTCTTCTGAGTTTCTCTGCTTGCTGCTGGGCTCTGCAGTCTCTTCTGTCGGTCATGGATTGCAGATTTGTAATCTTTTCAAGTTTTACAATTGGCGTTGACTTCATGCCTCCTGTTATAACTCTCATGGCTTGGTTTTGAAGTTTGCTAATTTTATCAAAGTTCGCCTTTGCTGCTGTTGTCTATGCCGCAATGCCATACTCGAGAACTGGTCTCACTCTTCCAGTGTACAGTTTCTTTAGTATACTTTCGTCTGCTGCCCAGCTTGTGCCAGCAAGTTTCCTCTTGATTGCCATTCTTTGTCTTGCTCTCATTCGGTGAGATGTGGATCGATGTGATAGTTTTGCCGGTCCATAGTTTCTTCTAGACTACCTTGGACACACTAAAACCGGTCAATAGTTTCTTCTAGACTACTTTGGACACACTAAAGCTGGTCAATAGTTTCTCGTAGCCTCTTTTGAACATACTAGAACCGTTCAATAGTTTCTCCTTTCTTTAAAAAAGAGCCAGTGATACTAGAACCGGTCAACAGTTTCTCCTAGTCTCTCTTGAACATACTAAAACCGGTCAATAGTTTCTCCTAGTCTCCCTTGTACATACTAGAACCGTTCAATAGTTTTTCCTTTCTTTAAAAAAGAGCCAGTGATACTAGAACCGGTCAACAGTTTCTCCTAGTCTCTCTTGAACATACTAGAACCGGTCAATAGTTTCTCCTAGTCTCCCTTGTACATACTAGAACCGGTCAATAGTTTCTCCTAGTCTCTCTTGAACATACTAGAACCGGTCAATAGTTTCTCCTAGTCTCTCTTGAACATACTAGAACCGGTCAATAGTTTCTCCTAGTCTCTCGTGAACATACTAGAACCGGTCAATAGTTTCTCCTAGTCTCCCTTGTACATACTAGAACCGGTCAATAGTTTCTCCTAGTCTCTCTTAAATATACTAGAACCAACACAGCAGGCAACAGAAAAATTAGCTCATTTACTTATCTGGGAAGCATCACAGTCAGTGTGGGAGGTACATGATAATATACTAACAATACAACAGACAAGTGGGGTTTACTTTGCAATGGCGGGTTTATGAATTTCGAAATGAAGTTTGTCACAAATATCAAGGCGGTTGTTTATCCACGAATATAATATTAAGGCAGCACAACTGTTTGAACCAGTGGCTTGACGGCCAAGCAAGGCAGCACAACTGTTTGAACCAGTGACTTGACGGCCAAGCAAGGCAGCACAACTGTTTGAACCAGTGACTTGACGGCCAAGCAAGGCAGCACAGCTGTTTGAACCAGTGGCTTGACGGCCAAGCAAGGCAGCACAACTGTTTGAACCAGTGGCTTGACGGCCAAGCAAGGCAGCACAACTGTTTGAACCAGTGACTTGACGGCCAAGCAAGGCAGCACAGCTGTATGAACCAGTGACTTGACGGCCAACCAAGGCAGCACTACTGAATGATTCAGTGACTTGACGACCAAGCAAGGCAGCACCCCTGTTTGAACCAGTGGCTTGACGGCCAAGCAAGGCAGCACAACTGTTTGAACCAGTGACTTGACGGCCAAGCAAGGCAGCAAAGCTGTATGAACCAGTGGCTTGACGGCCAAGCAAGGCAGCACAACTGTTTGAACCAGTGACTTGACGGCCAAGCAAGGCAGCACAGCTGTATGAACGTGACTTGACGGCCAACCAAGGCAGCGCTACTGTATGATTCAGTGGCTTGATGGCCAACAAAGGCACTGACACAAACGGTCCACGCCTTAAGAAACAGAATTGATGGAAACGTAGCAATATGGTTGCTAATACATTATGGACCTGTGCCATAAAACTCGGCATATGACAGATGATCATGAGATGAAGAGAAAGCGATGAATAGGACATACTTTGTGCAGCGAGAGTAATGACACTGTGAGACAGTCATTATTCTGGAATCAGAAAGGTAAGAGACACAGAGGTCGTGCAAGACACATTTGGCGAAGAGAGCCTGAGAAAACTATGGGGAAGTCGGCACTGACGTGCCAAATGTTGGAGATGAGAGCGTAAGGCGGCTTTGGTTCGGTTTGGTAGAAGACCTGTACTCCCCAGCGGGTGACACGGTTTTGATTGATTGATTTGATGAGAATATAAATGCCCAAAGTTATTTTCACCAGCGAGAGATCAATAGGGGCATGGCACTAATAACTGATAAATGAAACATCAGATTATCAACGGCTAAATATAGATTCGTAGAAAACTGGACATTGAACGAACAGTTGGGAGAGAGATAATTTAGGCCTTTGAAATGTAGATATGCAGAAGAATAGGGCACATCACGTGAGATGAAAACTAACAATGTGAGGTCTCGGAGAACGTAGCGGCACATAAATCGTCAACACACTAAATCAGTCAGACTGTTAATATATTATACTGACCATGTAGAAGGACGCCATCTTGTTGTACACCATTGGAGGGGGGAGTAGAGAGCGCGGGAAGGAAGCGCTAACAGTGGGAGGATAACGTAAAGAGATGGACAGGAAAACGTCTGCCAGATTGAAAGATGTCAAGGGATTTTGAGATCCGTTGCCCCGGTTGTGGTGGATAGGGCTTTTGATCAGTTTAAGGTCAGGTCGCCAACACCTGGTGCCTTTTATCTGTCATACATAATCCGATAAGTGGTTGGTCGAACAATTTGGATGTCAGTCTTTGACCACAAAGGCATGCGTTCAGATCTTTGGTTGTTGGTGTAGGTTGACCCTTTTGTGTGCCCTAAAAAGGACGTTAAGTGGCGGGTTGTAGTAGCTTTCCTCACATCACGAGCGTGCTGATGAAGGTGGCCCAGGGTCTTTATTCTTCGGGTCTACAACTCCTCTCGGTGGACTTCAGCAGTTGGAAGTGATAGGTACGTAAGTATAAATAATCCTCATCACTGCACTCCGGACAGACTCATAGGCGCTATCATATTTTTTCGAAGTTCACTGATTGTATTCATCCTCGTTGCGCTCTACGAAGAGCCCCATCTGACTCGATCAACACATCGTCTCAAGCTCATGTAATCATCTAGCAGTTCACCATTCAATCATTTCAATCTTCTTCTGATTTTGTCCTACTGCCCTCGCCATACGGCGTCGCAGAGAGACGGAATGTCCTACTGCCCTCGCCGTACGGCGTCGCTGAGAGACGGGATGTCCTACTGCCCTCGCCGTACGGCGTCGCAGAGAGGTGGGATGTCCTACTGTCCTCGCCGTACGCCGTCGCAGAAAGGTGGGATGTCCTACTGCCCTCGCCATACGGCGTCGCAGAGAGGCGGGATGTCCTACTGCCCTCGCCATACGGCGTCGCAGAGAGGCGGGATGTCCTACTGCCCTCGCCATACGGCGTCGCAGAGAGGCGGGATAAGTATTGCACGTGTTATCGGCAAGTGGGAAGTTTGTGTAGGTGTAACTTCCTGAGAGTGTCAGACACCTTCGATCCATCGACGTCGAGGTCTGCCTCTGGCTCGTGGATCGGAGACCGGCGTATGATTTTGCTTTTGATACAGGCTGGTCATAATGTGCTCTGACTAAATGACCAGAACACTTGATTTGTTGGGAGTCATTAACTGGGTTTGTCCTCACTGTCTGCCTCAGCGTGATGTTGTGGATTCGGTCACGGATTGTCTTTCCGGCTGCACTTCTCAGCGCTTCTCACAGCTCTGGATCTTTCTTTTATGTGTTGATAGTAAGGACCTATTACTGATATTGGTAACACAATGTAGGAATATATATAGTATTTATCAGCCTCCTCGTAGTTGAAAGAAGCGCTCTAGGGGTTTCATAATCGGTGCAATATTATAGTGGACACTGTTCGTCTTCTCAATTCTATGTACAATCTCTCTGTCAACTCTGTCGTCATCAGTGAACATGCTACCAAGTTATTTGAACTCTTGTTAAGCACTAAAAAGCCAGAAAAATACTGAACTTAATGATTTAAGAGCAGTACTCTGTCAACTATGCCAGCAGTTTGCACCAAAAAGGGTAGTGGTGCAGTAGGTTCCATCCCACTGCAACATCCAAGGCAACGAGGAAGCAGACAGACTGGCAAAAGAAGGTGCAAAACTACCACAACCAAATACTAGTATGACATACGAAGAGTCAAAACGGCTTATTAGAGCTAGATACATGACCAAATGGGAAACCGAACATACTGGCTACACAAAAAACGATGGTCTATTACCAGTTGAACAGAAGAGAGCAGGTCGTGGTCTTCAGACTTCGCACTAGCCACAATAGACTCAGGTACCACCTATTCAACAAATTGAAGATAGGTGGCACTGACGAATGCCCGTGTGGTACCAAGAAAATGACCGCTGAAAATTTGCTGCAAAACTGCCCGACATACGAGGATCAGAGAGAGAGCAGATGTGGCCATCACCAGTGGCAACACTAGACAAGCTCTACGGCAGTGTCGACAGCCTCAGGATGACCGCTGTTTTTTTCGAAAAAATAATGGTGGCTGTCTGACTGCGTACGATGATGATGAAGAAGAAGAACTCTTGTTTTTGCTGGATACCAATACCACTGATGTGGAAACTCCTCTGCAATTGTTTACTTTAAATCAACACGGTCTCTGTCTTGCTTGAGTTGATATTCTGGTCATTTCGTTACAAGCGAAATGATTTAAGTAAGCTCCATTAATACATGACTAGTTTTCGCACTATGGGCTATTTTAGGGCCAGGATACCAGCTGTGTCATTGCGTTGAGCGCCAGCTGTGCCAAGGGCAGTAGATGCCCCAGAGGCTCAGCTTCGTCTGCTACCCATGCTTGCTGTAAATGATGCCCGTTCGAGGCAAGGATTGAGTCAGATATGTATTAGGTGATGTCAGGTGATGTATTAGAGAAATCTTTTTGTTAATGACTCCCTCCGCATTCCACTGTAGTATTATGAGGGTCTTAAGTTTAAGGTCAATAGTTTTTGCCCCATCACCTTGTGCCTTGACTCCACAGCACATGGGTGGGCGACCACCAGTAGCATTGGGTGGGTCCCTTTGAGGCGTGGGGCCCGGCACTCTCGCTGCCTCGTGGGACTCCACAGGATGAGCACCATACTTTTTTCTGTTAGGTTGTGACGTCGCCATACATCGATATACGTTGCACTGTTTCGTTAAGCCTGTGGCCCAGTGCATCCGATTTCAACAGGCGTTTCTCAAGGGATGCCCTTCTTAGCCTTTGGCTGTCCCCATCCCATCTGCAAGGCAGCAGTTGTTTGTGGTCAGAGTTGTCTCTCTTAGGGAAATTGTCTTGCAGGACTATCGAGTCTTCTCTACTCGTGTCTATAGGGTGTGGTGATGATATATGATGGACTATGTACTAGTTTTTCAAGTATCTCGGAAGAGAGGCAGTCCAGTGTGTCTGTCTGCCAGAAACGTAGCATATGCATGTGAGTGAGGTATCTCCTTGCTGCCTTTATTTTCTCGGCTCCTCTGCAGTGATGGTACGCCTAGCATTGTCCGCCACCTGGGAGGTTGTCACAATAGGACAGAGGTGCAATGTCCACTGGCCTGCATCTCTTCTGCGTCCATTGGGATGACTGATAGCAGACAGAGGTACAGAGCGAGGCAGGAGTGCATTTAACCAGGGGATAAGCCTGGTCATGGCACAGAGATGTTGTTCGCCTGGTGTGCGGACATATCTCATGATCAAGGGCTGTCTCAACAGTTCGCAGTGAGGTGGCTGATCTACTGCTTGCGACACCCCGACCGAGAACTAAGTCTTCTACTAGTGGTTTCACACCTCAGCGCCGTATGGGGTGAATATCGAGCAGCTCCCCGCGGGACGGCAGAGACCTCTTTCTGCGGCTCGACCGGGTCGGGCTGAGACGCGAGCCCCAGGTCCCAACCATATCGTTGCCTCCCGTCGCAGTGGTGCTGAGATTCAAGGCGGGATTCCGGCTTAGAAGCGTTCGGCCGTAATCCCTCAGATGGTAGCCTCGCACCATTGGCTTATCAGCCAATACGTGGACCAAGTGTCTGAGACCTACGATTCCTCTCGGATTGAGCAGGATTACCATAGCAACGCCCTGCCATTAGTAGGGTAAAACTGACCTGTCTTCCGAGGGTCTAATACCAGCACCCGTTCCCTATTAGACCCAACGAATCAAGAGAGAGCTAGTAGTCAATGACCTAGTGTCTGAAACCTGCGATTCCTTTCGGATTGAGCAGGATTACCAAAGCAACGCCCTGTCATTAGTATGGTAAAACTGACCTGTCTTCCGTGGGTCTAATTCCAGCACACGTTCGCTATTACACCCAACGAAAGTTCTCTCAGCCTGTCAATCATTACAGTGTTGAGTCAAATTAAGCCGCTTGCTCCACTCCTGGTGGTGCACTTCTGTCAATTCCTTTAAGTTTCAGCTTTGCAACCATATTTCCCCCGGAACCCAAACACTTTGGTTTCCCGGAAGCTGCCCGCAGAGTCATCGATGCAACTCCTGCGGATCGCTAGTCGGCATCGTTTATGGTCAGAACTACGACGGTATCTGATCGTCTTCGCGCCTCTGACTTTCGTTCTTGATTAATGAAAACATTCTTGACAAATGCTTTTGCAGTAACTCGTCTTGCGGCGATCCAAGAATTTCACCTCTAACGCCGCAATATGAATGCCCCTGTTTGTCCCTGTTAATCATTACCGCCAGTTCCGAAAACCAACAAAAAAGAACTGAGGTCATATTCCATTATTCCATGCACCATTATTCAGGCAGCCGAGGCCTGCTTTGAAAACTCTAATTTTTTCAAAGTAAACGTGCCGGCCACCCGGGACGCTCAGCGAAGAGCACCCGCGGGAGAGAGCCGGCAGACGGTAGGGTAGGAGACAACGGGCAGTAAACCGGCTCGAGCTGGACCACCCGCCTGCGCCTGAGATCCAACTACGAGCTTTTTAACTGCAACAACTTTAATATACGCTATTGGGGCTGGAATTACCGCGGCTGCTGGCACCAGACTTGCCCTACAATAGATCCTCGGTAAAGGGTTTAAAGTGTACTCATTCCAATTACGGGGCCTCGAAAGAGTCCTGTATTGTTATTTTTCGTCACTACCTCCCCGTGCCGGGAGTGGGTAAGTTGCACGCCTGCTGCCTTCCTTGGATGTGGTAGACGCTTCTCATGCTCCCTCTCCGGAATCGAACCCTGATTCCCCGTTACCCGTTATAAACATGGTAGGCATGTCACGTACCATCGACATTTGATAGGGCAGACATTTGAAAGATGCGTCGCCGGCACATGAGGCCATGCGATCAGTACAAAGGTAGATACGACTCACGCGATTGTGGAGCACCCAAGCAGACCCAAGAACATATCCTGCAGAACTGCCCCATTTAAACAGACAAAAGAGAAGGCCGTCGGACTCATTGGGAAAATGAAACGTCACATGTAAAGGCCAACTAAATTACAGAACTCGTCAATACTCATTTTGTGCCAAGGTTTACAATCAATCCATACATCATACACACCGAGAAATAAACACAAAACGGTACAAAACACAACAAATCACTGTTTAGAGTGATCCTATCAGAGAAACCTGCTCTGATACACATTGACAATCATCTTCTTTTATTTATTTACGGTATACACCAGCTAGCGCTCCTAATGAAACAAGTCTTTTGAAATGATTACCCCTTTCATGACAGTGAGTATTTTTGGAAATGACATGTTCCCCATCTTTTACGAAATATGTCCAGCTTTAAACCAAAGCGCACGGGTTTTGAACAGTATGTCATCCTTGGGTGCGTTTCATATGTAGTTAAAAATTGTGTCAGCAAGTACATAGGTGTAGCCGATCAAGCCAAAGAGATTAGGACCGGGGATCTACTCTCTGAGGCCAAAAGTACTAGGGAAGTATTGGGGATGGTGGATAAAGCTAGGATCAACAAAACGCCATCGTCAGATGCATATATATGTGTGTGTGTATATATAAATATATATAAATATATATAAATATATAAATATATGTATGTATATATCAGTCCCGTAACAAAGAAGATCGTTGAGGCCCTGTTATTGTATTTTGTCAAACCAGAATATGTCTCGAATTTTCACCAGGGTATTAGTTTCAGCTATATATCTTCCTGTCCATCTTTGTATATTGTCCTCCCATTTCTTTTTTGGTCTTCCTCTCCCACGCTTTCCAGGCACAGTGTCTTGCATGATGGTCATGGTCAGCCCCACCGGTCGTGATATGTCCATACCATGTCAATGTTCCTGTTTTTACTTTAATCAATAGGTTTTTATACTGGCCTAATTCCTTCCTAACAATTTCAAGAACACTTTCGTTTATAACGCGATCCAAATATGAAATGTCAAGAATTCTTCGCAAGGATCTCTTTCCGTTGCGCACATTTTACGTTCTAGTACAGCCGTCAGAGTCCAACTCCAACACTGGTAGAGGTATACTGAGGTGACTATTGTATACGTTAAAGTCAGCTTTGATTTAAAGCTATTGTTCTTATATTTCCAGATTACTCGCAGTCTGGTCATGGCCACCATAGCAATCGCTGTTCTTGACTGAATCTCCGCTTGAGACCCCCTCCGCATTCATATCTGTTCCCAAATATTTGAAACACGCAACACTTTCCAGAGGTTCACCTTTGACCATAATCGGGTTTAAAATACATTCTGGGTCGTTGACCATGATATTACTGTTCCTTTTATATATATATAAATATGAAATGAGAATATATTTCATATAGATAAGTTGATCCAAGAGCTTGGTCATATGTGTTTCAGACTGTCACCAGGCCATTCACACTTAAACCCAACTGAATTCGTTTGGGCAAAAGTTAATGGGAGAATGCCACCTAGAATCTGGTCAAAATGCGTTTTGCTCGGCAAAATGAATTTGTTTGTGCTGTTGAGAAGGTATAATAAATCTTCATTCGAAGATAACTTGAATTTAATGTCTAGCTTCAGTAGTTTTTAAGATATAGACCGTCAAACAGGCTTGTGGTCAGTCCAAAAAATAAAACAAAATTTCAAAATGGCTGTCAGTTACTAGTTTCAAATTATTACTCTCCTAGAGTTGTTATCACAACAAACAATGAGGGGTTTTCAAGCTCACTTTAAAAAATATAATATTATGAGTTCCCCCACGCCCTCCCCCATTCCCCCCCCCCCCCCCCCCCCTTTAATGCATATGGCAGGATATGTTGGTAACAATTTTAGCTTATATAATTTTCAAAGAATATCAGTTTTGTGAGAATTTTTAGAAATAAAATGATGTGGTGACGCGAAGATAAAACAGGAAGTTAATAGGAATAGTAAGTTCTATGGTAATAGGTCTCCTAACAGAGCAGATGTTGAACTAAGTGACAAATGTAATTAGTGGACTGTATGCTAGGCCTGTGATTACATCCTGGTAAACTTAACAACATCAACAATTAATATTTTAAAGGTTCACTGATAACACCCACTCGGTCAGAAATAAAGAGATGAAGATTTTGTCTGACCTTGTCAATCAGATTTAATTGTAAGTGAGGATAACAATGTTAATGAACAGAAGAATATTTAGCATTTGAATACTATATTAAAAGAAATTAATTACATAACTTGTTTGTCACTTTTGTTATTCCAGTGCATAATTGCTAGAGAACAATAAGAAGGGCCTAGGCAGCGAGTTTGAGTTTTATTGTAGGATAAATAATTATAACAAACATAATTTTCTTCATGTAATCAATTATATGTGGGTAATTTGTGTGCAAATTCAATAAGCTGGTGGGTTGAATTAGCATTGAGATATGTTGGAGGAGGGCATGCAGATTTGCAGATGTTCTGTGGCGTTATGAACTTATTACCAAATTAGAAAAACAGCCACAACAGATGGTGTCTATATGAGAAAGCTGTAGCATATGAACCTGTTCATACAAACATACCAGTAACCTACCTGCTGTTGTGATAGCTAATATAAAACCAGTCTTTTAGGACCACGACAGGAATGAAATACTTAAAAAGTGTCTTGAAGGAAATACACAAAATATTAATGATTGACTGAACAGGGCTATCTTGAAATGATGTCCCAAAAATGAGCATAATGGTCTAACTATTGTAAAAGCTATTCTTGTTATTTAAGGTTCTGTTTATAATGATGGGACAAAATATCTGTTTGTAATGGAGGAAATGGAATGACGTACTTGCAGGTATCTGAGAGAGTCCTGTGAACACTTGACCATTTTGTTGCAAAAAAGTAATTTAAAGAAAAGCTATTAAGGCATCCTATAATGTCAGGAGGGCAAAAAGGGAGGAGGAGATTTGTACTGGATGGTTGGCA
The DNA here is from genome assembly GCA_036924085.1 of Ariolimax columbianus. Lineage (NCBI taxonomy): Eukaryota > Metazoa > Mollusca > Gastropoda > Stylommatophora > Arionidae > Ariolimax > Ariolimax columbianus. Next base: position 2,470,309 of record JAVGWX010000009.1, read on the forward strand.
GACAGTTACTGAAGGGTTTATATATCAGGTTGGAGGTTGTTGATGGTTGGCAGGCAGTTACTGAAGGGTTTATATATCAGGTTGGAGGTTGTTGATGATTGGCAGACAGTTACTGAAGGGTTTATATATCAGGTTGGAGGTTGTTGATGATTGGCAGACAGTTACTGAAGGGTTTATATATCAGGTTGGAGGTTGTTGATGATTGGCAGACAGTTACTGAAGGGTTTATATATCAGGTTGGAGGTTGTTGATGATTGGCAGACAGTTACTGAAGGGTTTATATATCAGGTTGGAGGTTGTTGATGGTTGGCAGGCAGTTACTGAAGGGTTTATATATCAGGTTGGAGGTTGTTGATGGTTGGCAGGCAGTTACTGAAGGGTTTATATATCAGGTTGGAGGTTGTTGATGGTTGGCAGACAGTTACTGAAGGGTTTATATATCAGGTTGGAGGTGATTGATGGTTGGCATGCAGTTGCTGGAGGGTTTATATATCAGGTTAGAGGTGATTAATGGTTGGCAGACAGTTACTGAAGGGTTTATATATCAGGTTGGAGGTTGTTGAGGGTTGGCAGACAGTTACTGAAGGGATTATATATCAGGTTGGAGGTGATTGATGGTTGGCATGCAGTTGCTGGAGGGTTTATATATCAGGTTGGAGGTGATTAATGGTTGGCAGACAGTTACTGAAAGGTTTATATATCAGGTTGGAGGTTGTTGATGGTTGGCAGACAGTTACTGAAGGGTTTATATATCAGGTTGGAGGTTGTTGATGGTTGGCAGACAGTTACTGAAGGGTTTATATATCAGGTTGGAGGTGATTGATGGTTGGCATGCAGTTGCTAGAGGGTTTATATATCAGGTTGGAGGTTGTTGATGGTTGGCAGACAGTTACTGAAGGGTTTATATATCAGGTTCGAGGTGATTGATGGTTGGCATGCAGTTACTGAAGGGTTTATATATCAGGTTGGAGGTGATTGATGGTTGGCATACAGTTACTGATGGGTTTATATATCAGGTTGGAGGTGATTGATAGTTGGCATACAGTTACTGAAGGGTTTATATATCAGGTTGGAGGTGCTTGATGGTTGGCATACAGTTACTGAAGGGTTTATATATCAGGTTGGAGGTGATTGATGGTTGGCATACAGTTACTGATGGGTTTATATATCAGGTTGGAGGTGATTGATAGTTGGCATACAGTTACTGAAGGGTTTATATATCAGGTTGGAGGTGCTTGATGGTTGGCATACAGTTACTGAAGGGTTTATATATCAGGTTGGAGGTGATTGATGGTTGGCAGACAGTTACTGAAGGGTTTATATATCAGGTTGGAGGTGATTAATGGTTGGCATACAGTTACTGAAGGGTTTATATATCAGGTTGGAGGTGATTGATGGTTGGCAGACAGTTACTGAAGAGTTTATATATCAGGTTGGAGGTGATTGATGGTTGGCAGGCAGGTACTGTCCGGTTTATATATCAGGTTGGAGGTGATTGATGGTTGGCAGACAGTTACTGAACGGTTTATATATCATGTTGGAGGTCATTGATGGTTGGCAGGCAGTTACTGGAGGGTTTATATATCAGGTTGGAGGTCATTGATGGTTAGCAGACAGTTACTGAAGGGTTTATATATCAGGTAGGAGGTTGTTGATGGTTGGCAGACAGTTACTGAAGGGTTTATATATCAGGTAGGAGGTTGTTGATGGTTGGCAGACAGTTACTGAAGGGTTTATATATCAGGTAGGAGGTTGTTGATGGTTGGCAGACAGTTACTGAAGGGTTTATATATCAGGTAGGAGGTTGTTGATGGTTGGCAGACAGTTACTGAAGGGTTTATATATCAGGTTGGATGTCGTTGATAATAATCAAGGTATTTAATCATGAGAAAATGGTAAAAAATAGTGTCAGAAACTTTTAGCAGAAAACCGCTGTGTACAGACGGTTTGTTTGATAACTATTTTGGTTTTAAAGCAATTGTCATTCAGCTTTGCACATACATTTTAGATAACCTTGGCTTAGTTGTGAGTTAGAGAAATCAAGCTCTCTTACAATGTATAAGAGTTATTAAAATTTAGAGAATCACATTTTCTGATAAAATTGACTAAATATTTGAATTTTCATAAAAACACAATAATTTAAAAAATGTAGTTTTGGCTGTAGTCCACACTGAAGGGATTTTCTTGAACAGCATCGCATTTGCTGCAAAACTGCCCGACATACAAGGATCAGAGAGAGCAGATGTGGCCATCACCAGTGGCAACACTAGACAAGTTCTATGGCAGTGTCGACAGCCTCAGGATAACCGCTGCTTTTTTCGAAAAAATTAAGATTGATGTCTGAATGCGTACGATGAAAAAGAAGAAGAAGAAGAAGAACAGCATTGCAGAATAAAATGAAGTGTGTATGATGACAGATACAGGAGAAATTACATGCCATGCTGAGTTTTTAAAAATATATAAATTTGAAGTATTTTTTCGTTTAATTATCTTTTAAATTAACATTTGGAATGCTACATTAAAATAAATTATATAATTTTGTAGGGTGATCGTTTTTATTGCATCTGCCAAACTTTTAAATGGATATATCAGTTTTTAATAAAGTTACAACAATTATACAAATAATACAAATCGCTAGATAGTACTCCTTAAAGTGCAATTAGCAGCTGAAAATAAAACTTTCAAACTATGCGATAAGAAAAAAACTAAAGTATTCTTAAATGTAGGCACAGGGGACGGCGTGGCCTAGTGGTTAAGTGGCACGGCTTACAACCAGAAGGTGCTGGATTCGATCCCCATCACAGCACCGGCCGTTATCCCGGGGAAGCAAACCCTTAGAAAATGCAGGAGGAAGCAGACCCTTACATAAAATGCATGCTGAAGTCGGATGCACTGGGCCGACAGGCGCAAAATAAAAACCCCAGTGTAACGCACACACGCCTTAGGGAATAGATAAATAAGGCGAACGCAAAACAACAACAACAACAACAAAATGTAGACACATATTCTTGGGCTAGATGTGAGGAGTATGTCTAGAAAGAGGGAGAGTGCTATGGAAAAAAAGATGGACTGACGTTTTTCCTTCCGAGAGCAGTCATCAATGTGTGGGAATCATCCGACTATGATTAGGTGAAAAATTAATCTACATGTTTGCTTTCCGAGAAATTGAAGTTTCCATCACTTTGGCAAAAATCTTAGAAGATGGACCTTAGAACTGAATTATAACCATTTATTGTTTTCTCCAGCATCTATTTATAGAACTGAACCAATCCATCTGAAGTATGTATTTTATATGTTGTATATATCGTATGTTTGTAATTTTCACACATTTTTTCAAAGAAAAACCCAGCTACTTCTTACAGCTCCTAAAACACATGAACTACATTACAAAAGGGCATTATATGGAACCTAATGTAGAAAATCTTATTCGAATTGGAGAGACGCCTATGACTAAATAAAGATAAATTTTTTGTTAAAATACAGTAAATTTCTTTCTCAATGGATACAATAATTCCTTTGCTAACAAATATCAAAGGAACTATTCATTTTAAGAAAATGGTATTACTTGACACAGTGTAAATTTTTAAGCACCATTTGGGACATTGAAAATATAAGTTCACGTGCAAAAATCATGCATATCAACGTAAGGGTTATTGAGATATTGAGTATAATTGGTTATTGAGAGTACGGAACAAAGACGGCGCCGTAACTGGCTGCGGGTCTACATTGCTCTACTGTTTCGGTTCATTATGGATGCCGTCAGACTGGATTTGCCTGGAATTCACACTAGTGGATGACTTACACTTGTGTTCACGGAGACGTGGTGTTGTTTTCCGTTTGGACTGGTTAATTCGTTCCCTTTTAATGATTTCTTCCGTCCAATCATCCTGGTCTGGACATCGGCTATATGAATGGCACTACACTTAAACCTGTGTCGTATTTCATAGCCTAGTTCGCACGGCTGAACTTCACGAAATTCGCGATGGAGAAATTTACACACTACTATAATGAACTGAACACAGCCGGGGAGAAATGCCAGACTCACTCACACACTGAGTGATGTCCCTACGACCTCTTGTGGTTATGGCAAAGGCACGACATACAACGTTAAATGTTAAATGTCTCTGTTGCCTTGAGAAATACCTGTTTTACGGGAAAGGCTTCTGGAGGAAACCCTGTGGTAAAAATCTGCATCCTATTCTATCTCCAGTTGTCTCAATAAATATCTTGTCAATAGCCAAAGGTAGGTCAGGACCAGAGAGTGAGATGGGCAAAAGAGACTTCTTCACTGTAATTCAAATCAGCGCGCAGGTCACCCATTTCAGCGGACACAGCAAGAGAGAAGGCGGTCCAGATCGCTGAACAAAGAGAGCGGCCTTCATCACTTGTGATGGAAAAACATCATGGACACAGCAAGAGAAAAGACTGTCCACACGGCTGAACAAAGATAGTGGCCTTCATCACTTGTGATGAACGAACACCATGGACACAGCAAGAGAAAAGACTGTCCACACGGCTGAACAAAGATAGTGGCCTTCATCACTTGTGATGAACGAACACCATGGAGATATGAGGCGACGATTGACGGCAACCATCGTGAAGCGGACAATAGTTGACATGTGAAAGTTTCCTCATTTCGTGTCAGTCTTTCAAGAGGGTTTTCCAGAGAGTCCGAAGGTAATGGCATTGATCTTAAAGCTGCGGGGGACCGGCGAAGACCTGAAGCGCACAGTTTCCTTTGTGTACCTCGCCTGGTTAGAAGCACAGCACCAGTTGATCGTGATCCTCGCCTGGTTAGAAGCACAGCACCAGTTGATCGTGAACCTCGCCTGGTTAGAAGCACAGCACCAGTTGATCGTGAACCTCGCCTGGTTAGAAGCACAGCACCAGTTGATCGTGATCCTCGCCTGGTTAGAAGCACAGCACCAGTTGATCGTGAACCTCGCCTGGTTAGAAGCACAGCACCAGTTGATCGTGAACCTCGCCTGGTTAGAAGCACAGCACCAGTTGATCGTGATCCTCGCCTGGTTAGAAGCACAGCACCAGTTGATCGTGAACCTCGCCTGGTTAGAAGCACAGCACCAGTTGATCGTGATCCTCGCCTGGTTAGAAGCACAGCACCAGTTGATCGTGAACCTCGCCTGGTTAGAAGCACAGCACCAGTTGATCGTGAACCTCGCCTGGCTAGAAGCATAGCATCAGTTGATCGTGAACCTCACCGGACTAGAAGCACAGCACCAGTTGATCGATTTATGACTGACGGCCCAGTCAGACAATGTCGTATAAGCTAATTCTTGAACCGTTGATTTAGGACTGACGATCCATTTAGATCCCATGTGTGAAGTGTTTACCTTGGTTTTTGGGCAAAGGTTCGGCCCTTATAGCCTTAGAGATATCCAGTTATATTAGGGCCCATCAGCCATTGTGTGGGTGTCTATGTTTGTGTGGGTTTATGTTTGTGTGTGTTTTGTGTGGGTGCATGTTTGTGCGGGTGTATGTTTGTGTGGTTGTATATTTGTGTGGGTGCATGTTTGTGTGTGTGTGTATGTGGGTGTGTGGGTGTATGTGTGTGTGTGTATGTGGGTGTATGTGTGTGTGGGTGTATGTTTGTGTCGGTGTATGTGTGTATGGGCGTATGTGTGTGTGGGTGTATGTGTGTGGGTGTATGTGTGTGGGTGTATGTACACATTCAGGACCGTCTACACACCCAGGTCTAAATACCCAAGCACACGAACATGAACCTGGTTACAATCACACAAACACACACACACATAAACACAGTGACTACATGTGTGCTCAGTAGAGCAAGAAATATGTGTGTATGTGTGTGTGTGTATGTGTGTGTGTGTGCGCGCGCGTGTGTTATCATGAGAGTGGTCAGTCCTTAGACCGGTTGTGAAGTTGTCTGAAAATGTCTCTCTATTTGACCATATCCTCTGGTTGATCAGTGTTAAGGTTATCTGAGCATGTCTCTCAATTTTACTATATGCTCTTTAGCTCTCTTCATTTCAGCATAGATTCGTACTTGAATATGTGAGATATAATGGTGAGTCTTTGTGTGTGTATGTATGTATGTATGTATGTATGTATGTATGTATGTATGTGTGTATGTATATGCAAGAAGGACCTCAATGTCCTCCCCCCCCCCTCCTCCGTCACACCCCCTAGGTATAGAAGTGAAGCGACAGTGAAGAGAGGAGATAGAGAAAAACTTCATAAGCATCTGTAAATCTGTTACAACCAGCCTGGACTAGCGAAGACGCCAGGTAAACAGCATGCGCGTTATATCAACGGCTGGAGATGCGTTTTGTTGTGAGCACTGATATTTGTAGAGACTGAATTTTTGTTTAAGTGTTTCTTGACGGTCCAGTCCATTGAATGTCGGGTAGCAGAGAGGGAAAGCGCTTGCTTCTTTCTAACGGCACACGAACAGAGCTTGAACCTCGTCGACCCAGTTGTATATGGCTACCTGTCTTACTGTTAGAGAAGAACAACTTAACCTAACCGGCCGAGTTATAGTTTTTTTCTCGTGTTTTAGTCCATCGTGGATGCAGCCTGGCCATGGATTTGACTGTAAATCACACTATATTGCGTATCATGTTTGCCGAGGTATAACATTGAATATCTCAGCTTCCCTTTAAACTTATATTATCCAAATTTTGAATATAACATGCAGATCACTATATCGTTTTTCTTGCAGAAACACATATGGTATCAAAATTTGTTTCTTCATGGTATACAAAAACCAGCTCTCCTAATTAAACCAGTGTTTTGAAAGGATTACCCCTTCATAATAGTGAGTCATCATCATCAGTTCCGTAACCTAAAAGGTCATTGAAGCACCAATACTGCAGATTGTTGGACCAGTTCCCGTCAATCCACTTGGTTTTGTGCCAGGATTTTTCTTGTAATTATGGACCTTCTCGACCACTCTCTGATGTTGTCTTTTCTTTCCATCTCTTCTTCTGCCTCCCTCTCTTAGCTTTCCAGGAACAGGGCAATGCAGTACCGTCTTAAAGAGAACACACTTTCTAAAATTTACGGTAAATTATTTTCTGCGGGGACACAATAAATCCTTTGCTGACAAAGATCAAAGGAACTAGCCACTTTAAGAAAACGGCACTAACTGACAAATGGTAAATTATAAAGTCTTTGGGACATTTGAAATATAAGACAATATTCAACAATTCACTTTAATCGGTGCAAAAGTTATTGATATATTAGACGACAATTGACGACAACCATTGTGAAACCGATTATAGTTGACCCCTTGCACTTGTGTTTATGGAAAAGTGTGCTTTTCTATTTGGATTAGTTAGTTTGTTCAATCTGTGGTGTTTTTCTCTTCCATTATCCTGGTATGGTTTTCGGCTATTTGCACTAGTATTTCGATTACTCTGTGTCGTATTTTCACGGCCCAATGCCCACGGCTGAACTAACCGGCCCAGTGCCCACGGCTGAACTTCACGGCCCAGTGCCCACGGCTGAACTTCACGACCCAGTGCCCTCGGCTGAACTTCACGGCCCAGTGCCCACGGCTGAACTTCACGGCCCAATGCCCACGGCTGAACTTCACGGCCCAGTGCCCACGGCTGAACTTCACGAGATTGGCGTCCTTCACCCAGTTTCCTGACAGTGTCGGTTTTTGTGTGGCTGGGAAGTGTGCAAAACGACCAATAATGGACTAACACATTGCCCGGAAGAGATTGGGCCTGCCGGATTAGGAACATTTCCATAACACATCGTCCGGGAGAGATTGGGCCTGCCGGATTAGGAACATTTCCATAACACATCGTCCGGGAGAGATTGGGCCTGCCGGATTAGGAACATTTCCATAACACATCGTCCGGGAGAGATTGGGCCTGCCGGATTAGGAACATTTCCATAACACATCGCTCACACGATGAGTGATGTTGTCGAAAGGTAAGGCACTCACCTCTCAAAGCAATGAACGGAAACGGTTGGCGATCGAATCTTGCAAGTTTCAAGTTTCAATCGACTTTTAAAGGTGGGACCAGAATGCCTGCATGCTGAGTTACTTCCAGTCACCTTGACTGCTGTCTTGCCACTGGTCAAAGGTAGCTGGGGACCAGAGAGTGAGGTTGATGTCCAGAGCAGTTACTTCTTCACTATACTCTTCTCTCCCACCTTGATCAGTATGTTTCCTCACTAAACTCTTCTCTCCCACTTTGATCAGTATGTTTCCTCACTAAACTCTTCTCTCCCACTTTGATCAGTATGTTTCCTCACTAAACTCTTCTCTCCCACTTTGATCAGTATGTTTCCTCACTATAATCCTCATACAGCACAAGTTACATCATCAAGACAAAACCGTATTAGGATGTCGCTATCATTGCCTGCGATGGACAACTAACTAGGAACAAGAGGCACATATCTAGCACAATGAAGTTTCTAACACATCATCCCTGACAGCCAGTGCCCGCTATAAAACGACCTTTACTTTAGTCCATTAGACCTTTTTTATATAGACTCGTCGGTTTATATCTGATACTGCTTCCATACCAAATTGTTTATGTATGTGGCCAGTTATTCACTCATCGCAACTAAAGCCCTCCAAATACATCTCTGCTTAGAAACATTTCACTTTTTGTCCGTGTCGATTCAATCATCAAATTGCCAGAACAGAGAAGTCGTTTTCTGTTTTTGCCTGCATTCAGCGTTCACAATTCCAGCTTGATCCCACGAAATGAAAAATAAAAGCGAGGTAATCGCTTTGATTCAATGAATGTCTGGTTCTGGCATTTTAGCTCTGCGTGTTAGAAATCATGGGATGTAGTTGTGCTGGTTATGTCAGCTGCCCCAGGGTAAAACGCTGAGAGTCATCTGGAGATGATCTAAACTGACCATGGGAAGGAATGAGAGAAATATCAATAACTAGCTTTAGTAAAGGGTCGTATGATATTCTAGCGTATACTCTAGCTGATGTCTCTCCCACCTTGATCACCTGACCCAGGTGTTACTCTTCTCTCCCACCTTGACCAGTATGTCTCACCTGACCCTGATGTTTCTCTTCTCTCCCACCTTGACCAGTATGTCTCACCTGACCCTGATGTTACTCTTCTCTCCCACCTTGACCAGTATGTCTCACCTGACCCTGATGTTACTCTTCTCTCCCACCTTGACCAGTATGTCTCACCTGACCCTGATGTTACTCTTCTCTCCCACCTTGACCAGTATGTCTCACCTGACCCTGATGTTACTCTTCTCTCTCACCTTGACCAGTATGTCTCACCTGACCCTGATGTTTCTCTTCTCTCCCACCTTGACCAGTATGTCTCACCTGACCCTGATGTTACTCGTCATTCCCAGCTTGATCAGTATGTCTCAGAATGTTAGTATATGACTCATGTTGGTGGAAACAGATTTGGCTATTCCTGCTCTCTTCTACATTTCTATTTTCGTTTTCGTGTTGACCTATTTGGTCGTGTTGACCTGTTGCAGTGTTTGGTCGTGTTGACCTGTGGCAGTGTCTGGTCGTGTTGACCTGTGTCAGTGTTTGGTCGTGTTGACCTGTTTGGTCGTGTTGACCTGTGGCAGTGTTTGGTCGTGTTGACCTGTGGCAGTGTTTGGTCGTGTTGACCTGTGGCAGTGTTTGGTCGTGTTGACCTGTGACAGTGTTTGGTCGTGTTGACCTGTTTGGTCGTGTTGACCTGTGGAAGTGTTTGGTCGTGTTGACCTGTTTGGTCGTGTTGACCTGTGGCAGTGTCTGGTCGTGTTGACCTGTGGGAGTGTTTGGTCGTGTTGACATGTGGCAGTGTTTGGTCGTGTTGACCTGTGGCAGTGTTTAGTCGTGTTAACCTGTGGCAGTGTTTGGTCGTGTTGACCTGTGGCAGTGTTTAGTCGTGTTGACCTGTGGCAGTGTTTGGTCGTGTTGACCTGTGGCAGTGTTTGGTCGTGTTGACCTGTGGCAGTGTTTAGTCGTGTTGACCTGTGGAAGTGTTTGGTCGTGTTGACCTGTTTAGTCGTGTGACCTGTGGCAGTGTCTGGTCGTGTTGACCTGTTTGGTCGTGTTGACCTGTTTGGTCGTGTTGACCTGTTGCAGTGTTTGGTCGTGTTGACCTGTGGCAGTGTTTGGTCGTGTTGACCTGTGGCAGTGTTTAGTCGTGTTGACCTGTGGCAGTGTTTGGTCGTGTTGACCTGTGGCAGTGTTTAGTCGTGTTGACCTGTGGCAGTGTTTGGTCGTGTTGATCTGTGGCAGTGTTGACCTGTGGCAGTGTTTGGTCGTGTTGACCTGTGGCAGTGTTTGGTCGTGTTGACATGTGGCAGTGTTTGGTCGTGTTGACCTGTGGCAGTGTTTAGTCGTGTTAACCTGTGGCAGTGTTTGGTCGTGTTGACCTGTGGCAGTGTTTAGTCGTGTTGACCTGTGGCAGTGTTTGGTCGTGTTGACCTGTGGCAGTGTTTGGTCGTGTTGACCTGTGGCAGTGTTTAGTCGTGTTGACCTGTGGCAGTGTTTGGTCGTGTTGACCTGTGGCAGTGTTTAGTCGTGTTGACCTGTGGCAGTGTTTGGTCGTGTTGACCTGTGGCAGTGTTTGGTCGTGTTGACCTGTGGCAGTGTTTGGTCGTGTTGACCTGTTTGGTCGTGTTTTCTTATCTGTAGAGTCGATCTTGAGTCCGTATTGCTAATTACAATAGCATCGGTAATCTCAGTGTTAATGTCCATCCCGTACACTTGACCTTTGATCATGACTTGAATCCTCACTTCTTGTAGTCTTTGTTTGCTTTCAGCCAGCAGAACTATGCCATCAAACGTATCTGAGATTATTTATTGATACTCATCCAATATTGAGTCCGGCCATGTCTGTTAACTGCTGGAAGTGTGTTCTGTGTAAATGTTAAACAGACAAGGGCCAATACTCATTCGTGTTGGCTACCTCCTCTTCCTCCCCCCCCCCCCCCCCCCAACCCTCCTTACACCTATACATAATGAGCAAAGCCAGCCAGAACTGACAGTGGCAGTCTGCTCTCAGTATCGCTTCCATCAAAACCTATGTTTGTCAGGACATTTCTTCTTCTTCTTCCTCATTCGTCTTCAGACCACGACTTCAATGACTCTATCGAAGGCAGCAGTCGACTCAAGGCTCTGTAAACTTCCGTACATCGTGGAGGACACTGGCTGTTACCAAGTGCTACTTCTTGTATTGGTATATAGTGGGTAGGACTGGTAACAGTGGGTAGGACTGGTAACAGTGGGTAGGACTGGTAACATTGGGTAGGACTGGTATACAGTGGGAATGACTGGTAACAGTGGGTAGGACTGGTAACAGTGGGTAGGACTGGTATACAGTGGACATGACTGGTATACAGTGGGAATGACTGGTAACAGTGGGTAGGACTGGTATACAGTGGGTAGGACTGGTAACAGTGGGTAGGACTGGTAACATTGGGTAGGACTGGTATACAGTGGGAATGACTGGTAACAGTGGGTAGGACTGGTATACAGTGGGTAGGACTGGTATACAGTGGACATGACTGGTATACAGTGGGAATGACTGGTAACAGTGGGTAGGACTGGTATACAGTGGGTAGGACTGGTATACAGTGGACATGACTGGTATACAGTGGGAATGACTGGTACCAGTGGGTAGGACTGGTATACAGTTTGTAGGACTGGTATACAGTGGGCAGGACTGGTATACAGTTTGTAGGACTGGTACAGAGTGGGTAGGACTGGTATACAGTGGGTAGGACTGGTATACAGTGGACAGGACTGGTATACAGTGGGAATGACTGGTATACAGTGGACAGGACTGGTATACAGTTTGTAGGACTGGTATAGAGTGGGTAGGACTGGTATACAGTGGGTACGACTGGTATACAGTGGGCAGGACTGGTATACAGTTTGTAGAACTGGTATAGAGTGGGTAGGACTGGTATACAGTGGGTAGGACTGGTATACAGTGGGCAGGACTGGTATACAGTTTGTAGGACTGGTATAGAGTGGGTAGGACTGGTATACAGTGGGTAGGACTGGTATACAGTGGGTAGGTTCTGGTATACAGTGGGTAGGACTGGTATACAGTGGACAGGACTGACATACAGTGGACATGACTGGTATACAGTGGACAGGACTGGCATACAGTGGACAGGACTGGTATACAGTTTGTAGGACTGGTATACAGTGGATAGGACTGGCATACAGTGGACAGGACTGGCATACAGTGGACAGGACTGGCATACAGTGGATAGAACTGCAAAAGTCCTCTGTGGTCATGGGGGGCTGTGCCGCAGACACAAAGGTCCGTAGTGCCAACCTTGAACTTGTTGTACAGATGGCATCTAAGTCTGTTGTGACCTGTGCGTAGCCAGAGAATTATCACCTGGTCTCGCCTGGAGAGTTGATGGTAGGCATCGTTTTCTATGTGGCCAGGGTGGTCTTTTTATCCATTTTGAACTGTACGTTGCCCTGATGGACTGCTTTTGTCTCATTGTATGTGATTTCTGTATCACTCTGCTGCAGCATTCCTCCCTATTTGGCGAGTCTGTCCGCCTCCTCGTTGCCTGGACTGTCGCAGTGGGCTGGTATCCACTGGACTATGCTTATTTTGAAGCACTGGGGCTGGTATCCACTGGACTACGCTTATGTTGAAGCACTGGGGCTGGTATCCACTGTACTCTGTTTACGTTGAAATACTGGGACTGGTATCCACTGTACTCTGTTTACGTTGAAGCACTGGGACTGGTATCCACTGTACTCTGTTTACGTTGAAGCACTGGGACTGGTATCCACTGTACTCTGTTTACGTTGAAGCACTGGGACTGGTATCCACTGTACTCTGTTTACGTTGAAGCACTGGGACTGGTATCCACTGTACTCTGTTTACGTTGAAGCACTGGGGCAGGCGGTGAGGACATGTCATACGTTTCTCATACTGAACTCTGTCAAAGACATTTCTGTAACTCACAAAGCACACACCCACATTGGTTTTGTCGTGTCTCTGTATATTTTGCTAGTAATCTTCTTGATTCTTAAATGTTCAATTGTTCAACTGTTACATCGAAATCAAAATTGTCTGTCCTGAACTCCGTTGTTCAACTCTAAGTCTTATTCTTCCCTGTATAATTATTAGCAGTGCCTTATTATCTTCGTTCAGCTGGTTGATTGTTCTCAAATCTCAATATCCGGCATTACGAGGTTTCTGTGACATTTGTTTTTTTTTTTTTTTTTTTTTTTGCTTAGATGTTTTGCCTCACTAGTTTCTACTGGCGGAGGCGCGCCATTTTCCACCCCAGACCGTAGTCCATTGGGCGATATCAGGACGCATAAACCAGTGCTTGGATGCATGTGTGCGTCTGTATGTACCTATGATAGGTTTGTGCGCCCTCAGAAGCTAGCCCAACCAAAGTGCAATGGAAGGGCCTCACCATGAGGGCGCGTGTGAAAGTTGTGCAAGAGTGTGACTGTGGGACAGTCAAATGAAACAGAGTGAGGTGAGAAGGGGAAGACAGCAGTCTAAAGATTGATGTAGCATGATCGCTCGGTATAGATACTGTGGTGTATATGTCATTACAAAGATCAGTAATAATTTGTCTACATCGAATTCTTCTCGAGCCTCTATATTTTCTATATTTATTGTGAACATGCCTGCTGCTGTCCCTTTACTCAGAGCATTTACCGTTCTTACACATCTAATGCTGTCCGTTTACTTAGAGCATTTACCGTTCTTACACATCTAATGCTGTCCGTTTACTTAGAGCATTTACCGTTCTTACACATCTAATGCTGTCCGTTTACTCATATATGTTACCGTTTTTACACCTCTAATTCTTCCTTTACTCTTTCTCCTTTTTTTCCGTGTTCTCCCCATCCAATTCTTTCACTTTACTCACATCTTTTACCGTTTTACACCTCTGAATTGAAAATAATGCGACCATTATTATTAAACGCTGATTGTTTATCACCTGTGCTGTTATCGAGCCGCCCACCTACAAGTTCAGCACACCTGTTTGAAATATATCAAACAAGATGTCTCCATCCTTGTTCTCAATGCATCCTGATTGTTCAGCCAGCCTTGTGTTTGTTAGATGTTTTATTTCTGCACGCTTATCTCCCATACTTCGCTTCTTCCTAAAGTGTTCTATTACCGTACATATGGATGCTATCTGTTTTAATGTTCCTCGTCCGCACTTAACGGGTATCTCATTGCTGAGCGCCCTTTATTACGGAGTGCATTTTGGCTCATTTCATTTCTTAAATTGTATTGAGCCTTTCATCCATACTTGATTTTTCTAAAACAGTCCTATCTTCTTCTGCTTATTCTTTTGTCGTCTCACTTTCTATCGGGTTATAGCCCAGTGTCGTCTCACTTTCTACCGGGTTATAGCCCAGTGACATCTCACTTTCTACCGGGTTGTAGCCCAGTGTCGTCTCACTTTCTACCGGGTTATAGCCCAGTGTCATCTCACTTTCTACCGGATTATAGCCCAGTGTCGTCTCACTTTCTACCGGGTTATAGCCCAGTGTCGTCTCACTTTCTACCGGTTTATAGCCCAGTGACATCTCACTTTCTACCGGGTTATAGCCCAGTGTCGTCTCACTTTCTACCGGATTGTAGCACAGTGTCATCTCACTTTCTACCGGGTTATAGCCCAGTGTCGTCTCACTTTCTACCGGGTTATAGCCCAGTGTCGTCTCACTTTCTACCGGGTTATAGCCCAGTGTCGTCTCACTTTCTACCGGGTTGTAGCCCAGTGTCGTCTCACTTTCTACCGGGTTATAGCCCAGTGTCATCTCACTTTCTACCGGGTTATAGCCCAGTGTCATCTCACTTTCTACCGGGTTATAGCCCAGTGTCGTCTCACTTTCTACCGGGTTGTAGCCCAGTGTCGCCTCCCTTTCTACCGGGTTGTAGCCCAGTGTCGTCTCACTTTCTACCGGGTTATAGCCCAGTGTCGTCTCACTTTCTACTGGGTTGTAGCCCAGTGTCATCTCACTTTCTACCGGGTTGTAGCCCAGTGTCGTCTCACTTTCTACCGGGTTATAGCCCAGTGTCGTCTCACTTTCTACCGGGTTGTAGCCCAGTGTCGTCTCACTTTCTACCGGGTTATAGCCCAGTGTCATCTCACTTTCTACCGGGTTATAGCCCAGTGTGGTCTCACTTTCTACCGGGTTGTAGCCCAGTGTCGTCTCACTTTCTACCGGGTTATAGCCCAGTGTCATCTCACTTTCTACCGGGTTGTAGCCCAGTGTCATCTCACTTTCTACCGGGTTGTAGCCCAGTGTCGTCTCACTTTCTACCGGGTTATAGCCCAGTGTGGTCTCACTTTCTACCGGGTTGTAGCCCAGTGTCGTCTCACTTTCTACCGGGTTATAGCCCAGTGTCGTCTCACTTTCTACCGGGTTATAGCCCAGTGACATCTCACTTTCTACCGGGTTGTAGCCCAGTGTCGTCTCACTTTCTACCGGGTTATAGCCCAGTGTCATCTCACTTTCTACCGGATTATAGCCCAGTGTCGTCTCACTTTCTACCGGGTTATAGCCCAGTGTCGTCTCACTTTCTACCGGTTTATAGCCCAGTGACATCTCACTTTCTACCGGGTTATAGCCCAGTGTCGTCTCACTTTCTACCGGATTGTAGCACAGTGTCATCTCACTTTCTACCGGGTTATAGCCCAGTGTCGTCTCACTTTCTACCGGGTTATAGCCCAGTGTCGTCTCACTTTCTACCGGGTTATAGCCCAGTGTCGTCTCACTTTCTACCGGGTTGTAGCCCAGTGTCGTCTCACTTTCTACCGGGTTATAGCCCAGTGTCATCTCACTTTCTACCGGGTTATAGCCCAGTGTCATCTCACTTTCTACCGGGTTATAGCCCAGTGTCGTCTCACTTTCTACCGGGTTGTAGCCCAGTGTCGTCTCCCTTTCTACCGGGTTGTAGCCCAGTGTCGTCTCACTTTCTACCGGGTTATAGCCCAGTGTCGTCTCACTTTCTACTGGGTTGTAGCCCAGTGTCATCTCACTTTCTACCGGGTTGTAGCCCAGTGTCGTCTCACTTTCTACCGGGTTATAGCCCAGTGTCGTCTCACTTTCTACCGGGTTGTAGCCCAGTGTCGTCTCACTTTCTACCGGGTTATAGCCCAGTGTCATCTCACTTTCTACCGGGTTATAGCCCAGTGTCGTCTCACTTTCTACCGGGTTGTAGCCCAGTGTCGTCTCACTTTCTACCGGGTTATAGCCCAGTGTCATCTCACTTTCTACCGGGTTGTAGCCCAGTGTCATCTCACTTTCTACCGGGTTGTAGCCCAGTGTCGTCTCACTTTCTACCGGGTTATAGCCCAGTGTGGTCTCACTTTCTACCGGGTTGTAGCCCAGTGTCGTCTCACTTTCTACCGGGTTATAGCCCAGTGTCATCTCACTTTCTACCGGGTTATAGCCCAGTGTCGTCTCACTTTCTACCGGGTTGTAGCCCAGTGTCGTCTCACTTTCTACCGGGTTATAGCCCAGTGTCATCTCACTTTCTACCGGGTTGTAGCCCAGTGTCATCTCACTTTCTACCGGGTTGTAGCCCAGTGTCGTCTCACTTTCTACCGGGTTATAGCCCAGTGTCGTCTCACTTTCTACCGGGTTATAGTCCAGTGTCATCTCACTTTCTACCGGGTTGTAGCCCAGTGTCGTGGTATGTATAGTTCTTTCGCCTATATCGTGGCTCGAGTAACATTCTCCATTTTACGGCTGGTCTCTTTTACGCTGTCTATCCACCTTTCCATCGTTCTACCTCTCGCCCTTCTTTCCAATGTTCTCCTGTAGAATGTTACATGAACAATGTGGTCTGGTTGCATTCCCATAATGTGACCAAACCAATTCATTCTCTGTTGCTCTTTGTACTGTAGGCAGGGAATTGTTCCAACCTTCTCCAGCATACTCGTATTTGTGATTATATCTCTTCTGGTATTGTTAGTGACATTTCGTAGGCGTCGCATTTTGCAGATGACGAACGTTCCTTAGTCAATGCCCATGTCTGACACTGGTAGCACAGGGTTGGGATGAAGATACTATTTACCATCGGTTTGGTGGGAAATCTTGGAGTGCCTTAGTGGTGGAGACAGCTGGTAGGTGGAGACATCTTGGGGTGTCTTAGTGGTGGAGACAGGTTGTAGGTGGGGACATCTTGGGGTGTCTTAGTAGTAGAGACAGGTTGTAGGTGGGGACTTCTTGGGGTGTCTTAGTGGTGGAGATATGTTGTAGGTGGGGACATCTTGGGGTGTCTTAGTGGTGGAGACAGGTTGTAGGTGGGGACATCTTGGGATGTATTAGTGGTGGAGACAGATTGTAGGTGGGGACATCTTGGGGTGTCTTATTGGTGGAGACATGTTGTAGGTGGGGACATCTTGGGGTGTCTTAGTGGTGGAGACAAGTTGTAGGTGGGGACATCTTGGGGTGTCTTAGTGGTGGAGACAGGTTGTATGTGGCACCGTTTGCCCTCTGCACTCTCATCTCTCTTTGTCGAGTCTGCCATTCTCAGTAAAAACAGCTTCCAATACAACAATTCTCGTACCTGCTTTCTTTTTGTTCGATTCACATGAATACCAGGTATTGTGATCTGTCTACCTATATTCATTGCCTCTGTTTTTGCTGTATTGAAATTCCAATCGAACCTTCGACAGTTCAAGTAGAGTGAGGCTTTATGAGTTTGTAGGTTTCGTTTAATGGAGTTGATCAGACATTGGTCGTTTGCAAAGAACAATTCGGTGATACTTTCCTGTTCTGTATTTGTCTCCTGGGTGATTTTATTCATATAAAAGGCAAAGCGGAGAAGTGAGAGAACACAACCCTGTCTGACGCCTGATGGAAGGGGGAACCACTGCGACATGCCTTCTTTTGTTCTTACTGCACTCTGGCTGTTTGATATAGGGCGCTGGTGCTACTAAGGTGAGGACCTTCCAGTTCATAATCTGACAGGATCTCAAATAATTGACTTATGTTGACTCTATCGAACACCTTTTCTTGATCTATGAATATAAGGCTATTGTTTCCATCATATTCTATAGAACGTTCACATATTTGTCTCAGTGTCAATATTGTGTCTGTGCAGCTCTTTCCTTTCCTGTACCCGAACTGATTATTTCCTAGTTGTGGTTCCAGTGTCGGGCTTGTTCTTCTTCCGAGTGTCTTTGCTTATATCTTGCCTACGTGGCTTAGAAGACAGATTCCCCCATACGTTCCGTATTCTGGCTTGTCGCATTTATTTGTCAACATAGGAACGATGATTGCTCGTTGGCAGTTTGTTGGTAGCTTTCTCGACGTCTGGGTCACATGAAATATTCGGGTCGACCAGGCCTGCAGGCTAGTAGCATGTCTGTTGTGATACCATCTATGTCTGTTGTGATACTATCTATCTCTGTTGTGATACCATCTATGTCTGTTGTGATACCATCTATGTCTGTTGTGATACCATCTATGTCTGTTGTGATACTATCTATCTCTGTTGTGATACCATCTATGTCTGTTGTGATACCATCTATGTCTGTTGTGATACTATCTATCTCTGTTGTGATACCATCTATGTCTGCTGTGATACCATCTATGTCTGTTGTGATACCATCTATGTCTGTAGTGATACCATCTATGTCTGGTGTGATACCATCTATGTCTGTTAGGATACCATCTATGTCTGTAGTGATACCATCTATGTCTGTTGTGATAACATCTATGTCTGTTGTGATAACATCTATGTCTGTTGTGATACCATATATGTCTGTTGTGATACCATCTATGTCTGTTGCCTAACTTTTCTTGCTGTATCGCAGGGCTGCCTCCACTTCTGATTGCAATATTTCTAAGATGTGCTCTGTTCCATTCTCCATCTGGTGCTGGTTCATACTGTCCCAGGCTTAGCAACTCGCTTAAGTATTCTCTCCATCTGATGCTGGTTCATACTGTCCCTGGTTTAGCAACTCGCTAAAGTACTCTCTCTAACTGTTTCTTATGTCTTGACTGTTGGTGAGTATTGTTTGGACTTATTGTTGATAATTATCGATGGATTGAATGTTTCCTCTCTCTCTTTCATTGCCTTGAAGCTTCTGTAAAAATGTCTAGGTGATGGTGTACATACGTTTGCTACTTGCTCTCCATATTTTGTCCATGAATCAGATTTTACAATTTGTACTCCGTTGTCCTCACTGTCGACAGGCTGGCCTTGACACCATTGTGCTTTTGGCAGCGTTTGTTGCTTGCTCTTAGACAGTCTAACTTAAGTGCTTGCATTCTTGTCTAGACTTTCTTTTGTGTATTGTTCCAGGCTTTCAGAAAGTAGGCTATCTTATTTATTTTTGACTTCCACAATGTATTGTTGCTGTAATGCTGGTATATCTATTTGTTGATCCTTTGTATTTACTCTGGCTATATCTTTCAATCTAATGACTATTTTAATCAATGAAAAAAGTAAAGTGGAAATTCAGCATAATTAATCGCTGGTTGGAAATGGAGTTTTTTGAAGACTCCATTGTATTAAGCCGGAGTCTGTTAGAGGTGAGGTGGCCAGTGACCTATCTTCCTGTTTTTACTTTCCCTAACTCATGCGGCAGGTACCGATTTAGAGTTGGGTTGACTGGAGAAGCGGTTCCCGATTAAAATCAAACCCGGATTTTTTAAGTCTCTGTTCGCGATTCGAACCGAGGCACACTGTTACCACAGGCAATAGCGCACGGTTACAACAGGCCACAGCGCACTGTTACCACAGAACATAGAACACTGTTACCACAGAACATAGAACACTGTTACCACAGAACATAGAACACTGTTACCACAGAACATAGAACACTGTTACCACAGAACATAGAACACTGTTACCACAGAACATTGAACACTTACCACAGAACATAGAACACTTACCACAGAACATAGAACACTTACCACAGAACATAGAACACTTACCACAGAACATAGAACACTTACCACAGAACATAAAACACGGTTACCGCAGAACATAAAACACGGTTACCACAGAACATAGAACACGGTTACCACAGAACATAAAACACGGTTACCACAGAATATAGAACACGGTTACCACAGAACATAGAACACGGTTACCACAGAACATAAAAGACGGTTACCACAGAACATAAAACACGGTTACCACAGAACATAAAACACGGTTACCACAGAACATAAAACACGGTTACCACAGAACATAAAACACGGTTACCACAGAACAAAGCACACATTGCCACAGAACATAGCGAACTGCTAGCTATGGACTGAGCTAACGAGCCCCAAATTAAACGCTACAGAATGTGACTGTGTTTTATGTCTTCGCCTGGATACGTTTTGCCATTGTGACACCATTTCTAAATCTGTCTGTTATCATAACAAAATCAATCTGATATCAGACTACATCTCCTGAGTTTGTCTGTCTATAATCTTCTTGGAGCTGGTTGGGAGAATGTGTTACATATAACTAACTGGTAATCTTCATCACAATGTACAAGTCTTATCTTCTTTATTGCTTCTTTGTCCTATCTCAACGTGTTGTACTTTATCCTTATATTATCTTTCCCAATATTTTCGTCCATTCCGCCGATTACAATCGGAAGATCAATATATTTTGATTGGTTTGATGGCATGTTGCATGTTCGCATAATATTTGTCTATTACCTCTTCACATGGGGGCGGCGATGTTAAATGACACGGCTCACAACATGAATGTGCCGGGTTCGCTCCCCAATCTCAGCAGCGGCCGTTACCCCGGGGAAGCAAGCCATTAGAGAACGCAGGAGGAAGCAGACCCTTACATAAAATGAATGCCGAAGTCGGATGCATTGGGCCGAAAGTCGCAAAATAAAAACAAGTATTCTACAGGCCGCTTCGCCACTGCTGTCCTCACGTTGTGTGCTGGCTATGTTTGTGTATTTCTCCCCAAACAGAACAAACAACATTTGGTTTACAGGGGATTAAAACCGTTGTCCCCACTGTGTGCATGGCTGGCATTTAAACCACTCGGCCACGCGCTCCATATGTTATTAACATGTCAATATCTTCTTTTTCTTCTTCGTACGCAGTCAGACAGTAACTATTATTTTTTCGAAAAAAGCGGCGGTCATCCTGAGGCTGTCGACACTGCCATAGAGCTTGTCTAGTGTTGCCACTGGTGATGGCCACATCTGCTCTCTCTGATCCTCGTATGTCGGGCAGTTCTGCAGCAGATGTTCAGCGGTCATTTTCCCGGTACCACTCGGGCATTCGTCGGTTCCACCTATCTTCAATTTGTTGAATAGGTGGTACCTCAGTCTATTGTGGCCAGTGCGAAGTCTGAAGACAACGACCTGCTCTCTTCTGTTCAACTGGTAATAGGCATCGTTTTTGGTGTAACCAGTATGTTCAGTTTCCCATTTGGTCATGTATCTGGCTTTAACAAGCCGTTTTGACTCTTCGTACGTCATACTAGTATCTGTTTGTGGTAGTCTTGCGCCTTCTTTTGCCAGTCTGTCTGCCTCCTCGTTGCCTTGGATGTTGCAGTGTGATGGGACCCACTGTACCACTACCCTTTTTGGTGCGGACTGCTGGCATAGTTGACAGAGTACTGCTCTTAAGTCATTAAGCTTTGTGTTTTTCTGGCTTTTTAGCGCTGTGACTACGGCCAGAGCATCTGTAAGCAGGACTGTATGGCTTTCATTTTCTTTATGTGTCACCATTTCTTCCACTGCCGCCCTCAGTGCCTCTGCCTCCGCTCTGAAATTGCTTGTGTACTTACCAGTAGCGAATGACAGTGTTATTTTTCTGCCATTTTGTAGGTTCAGGAATGCTCCTGCCCCTCCGTTCTGTGTAGTGTTTGTTACAGAACCGTCGGTGTATGCATGGGTCCAGTCCATGCATGGGTCCAGTCCATGCATGGGTCCAGTCCATGCTTGGGTCCAGTCCATGCTTGGGTCCAGTCCATGCTTGGGTCCAGTCCATGCATGGGTCCAGTCCATGCATGGGTCCAGTCCATGCTTGGGTCCAGTCCATGCATGGGTCCAGTCCATGCTTGGGTCCAGTCCATATGCACAGTTTTAGTCCTCATCTTTAGCAGCATCGTACGATTGTTGTGTGTCCATCATCCACAGACATCATTGCTAGATTATTCTTTGACCAGATCTCTATGTCTCGTTCCTGTCTGCTTACACCTCCGGTGGAATGTATTCATGTATTGGTCTGCTTTCAGTTTTCCGGAGTATGTAAGTCATAACTTAACTTGACTTAACGTTTATATACTCGTCTAGAAGACTCTTCTAAGTCTGTAAACAACCAGTTTATTTTACATTTCCTTTCTCTAAAAGCTATATGTATCCAATTTATTCTTAAATGCATTAATTGTCTCTGCTTCCACTACTTTCTGTGGCTATGCATTCCAAGCATGCACCACTCTCTGACTTAAAAAATATTTCCTAATATCTAATCTGGAGCTTTCTTTAGTTAATTTGTAGCTATGCCCTCTTGTTCATGTCTGCTCACACATCTGGAATGAATTCATATATATTGGTCTGTCTTCAGTTTTTGGGAGCCTGTAAGTCTTAGCTGCTCAAACCCAATATGCCAAATTTGATAGCAATGACCACTGAAATGAGTTTATCGATCTGTTATTTCCTATTCAACAATCGCACATTCCAAAGAAACGAGCGCCCCATCATTCTGCTATTCTGGCCCTCAAACTAGTTTTCTTTATTTTTCTTCTTCCTCTTCATCTTCTTTTTCTCCTTCTACCTCTTTTTTGTCTTCTTCTTCATCTTTTTCTTTTGAAATCATTGGTCGATGTGACTACAAGGCAATAGACCATCATATTTGGAGGAGTCGTTAAGGACAGTAACAAACTCCCTCCACTCCTTCGATCCTTGTTCGAAGGCTAGCAGGGCGGTCAGTGACCATCACGTCTGATAGGATATTTAAGGACAGTAGCAAACTGTTTTGGTCTGAAGCCATTCTTCGTACGTTGCCAAAGCTCTGATTAATGACTTCCATTCCGGTTTTATGGCTCTTCCCAACCAAGAGCAAGGTGGACTGTAATACGAATCTTGTTAGGCTGTCTCGTGTCTAGATTACAATCACTGACTAGAAGCCCCCACATGACACAAGCTGATCTGGGTTATCAATATTCAGTGGGACTGAGAGCCTTCGTGTTTCTATTCACCAGTAGATCTCTCCAAAATGAGTTGTCCCCACTTGTATTGAGCGTGTATTGACGATCTATAGCTTTCTTACAAACCCAGAGGCTACTAACAAATGTGCAAGATGTTGGGCTCTGTGGATGACAGAATATACAAAACCGAGAGTTGTAATCTGTTCTACCCTAGACCAGTTATATTGTTGCGGTGGTCGAGAGATACAGCACTCACCTCTCAAAGCGATGAATGAAAACGGTGTGGTTCTTGCCAGCAGGTTTCAAGCGACCCCTGGTCTCAAAGGAGGTGGGACCACAGGTCTTGAATCCTGAATTACCTCAAGTCGTCTTCTTCTTCTTTTCGTTCGCCATATTTTTCTTGGTACGTCTACACATGAAGTTTAGTTCTCTGGATAAAGGCTGCTGTAGTGAAGAGTTCTTCCAGGTTCCCAAACAGCTTCGTGTGGATATCAGTCTCTGTGGGCCAGTTCTCAGTACGCTGTGGGCCAGTTCTCAGTACTCTGTGGGCCAGTTCTCAGTACGCCATTGGCTAAGCATATAACAGTCTTGCAGGATATGTTCGGATGTCCATGCTGCCTGCCCACACATACACATTGGCGATGGAGCCTATTTTAGCCGGTGTAAATGGCTATTCAATCTGTTATGTCCCATTCTCAAACGTAACAGGATCATTTCTGCTCGATCAATACAGTGATAGTTGTCTCTCGTTTGGTCAACTTTCCTTATGGCTTGGATAAGTGCCTTCTTTTCTTGGATGATGATTGAACCCATCCCATCCAGGTGATGAACTTGTCTTGCTTCAATGAAGAACCACGTTTAGAAATTTGGCCAACCTTTTGAATTCCAGAGTGCAAATGTCGTCATTCGTTTCTGTTGTTTTGCTCGGTATGTTTTCGAGTATACGTTTTTCGATGAATATGTCTTCTGAATATCTGTTTTCCAAGTATCTGTTTTTCGAGTATACGTTTTTCGATGAATATGTCTTCTGAATATCTGTTTTCCAAGTATCTGTTTTTCGAGTATACGTTTTTCAATGAATATGTCTTCCGAGTATATGTTTACCGAGTATACGTTTTTCGATGAATATGTCTTCTGAATATCTGTTTTCCAAGTATCTGTTTTTCGAGTATACGTTTTTCAATGAATATGTCTTCCGAGTATATGTTTACCGAGTATATGTTTTTCGAGTATACGTTTTTCAATGAATATGTCTTCCGAGTATATGTTTACCGAGTATATGTTTTTCGATGAATATGTCTTCTGAATATCTGTTTTCCAAGTATCTGTTTTTCGAGTATACGTTTTTCGATGAATATGTCTTCCGAGTATATGTTTTCCAAGTATCTGTTTTTCGAGTATACGTTTTTCGATGAATATGTCTTCTGAATATCTGTTTTCCAAGTATCTGTTTTTCGAGTATACGTTTTTCGATGAATATGTCTTCTGAATATCTGTTTTCCAAGTATCTGTTTTTCGAGTATACGTTTTTCAATGAATATGTCTTCCGAGTATATGTTTACCGAGTATACGTTTTTCGATGAATATGTCTTCTGAATATCTGTTTTCCAAGTATCTGTTTTTCGAGTATACGTTTTTCAATGAATATGTCTTCCGAGTATATGTTTACCGAGTATATGTTTTTCGAGTATACGTTTTTCAATGAATATGTCTTCCGAGTATATGTTTACCGAGTATATGTTTTTCGATGAATATGTCTTCTGAATATCTGTTTTCCAAGTATCTGTTTTTCGAGTATACGTTTTTCGATGAATATGTCTTCCGAGTATATGTTTTCCAAGTATCTGTTTTTCGAGTATACGTTTTTCGATGAATATGTCTTCTGAATATCTGTTTTCCAAGTATCTGTTTTTCGAGTATACGTTTTTCAATGAATATGTCTTCCGAGTATATGTTTACCGAGTATACGTTTTTCGATGAATATGTCTTCTGAATATCTGTTTTCCAAGTATCTGTTTTTCGAGTATACGTTTTTCAATGAATATGTCTTCCGAGTATATGTTTACCGAGTATATGTTTTTCGAGTATACGTTTTTCAATGAATATGTCTTCCGAGTATATGTTTACCGAGTATATGTTTTTCGATGAATATGTCTTCTGAATATCTGTTTTCCAAGTATCTGTTTTTCGAGTATACGTTTTTCGATGAATATGTCTTCCGAGTATATGTTTTCCAAGTATCTGTTTTTCGAGTATACGTTTTTCGATGAATATGTCTTCTGAATATCTGTTTTCCAAGTATCTGTTTTTCGAGTATACGTTTTTCGATGAATATGTCTTCTGAATATCTGTTTTCCAAGTATCTGTTTTTCGAGTATACGTTTTTCGATGAATATGTCTTCTGAATATCTGTTTTCCAAGTATCTGTTTTTCGAGTATACGTTTTTCGATGAATATGTCTTCTGAATATCTGTTTTCCAAGTATCTGTTTTTCGAGTATACGTTTTTCAATGAATATGTCTTCCGAGTATATGTTTACCGAGTATACGTTTTTCGATGAATATGTCTTCTGAATATCTGTTTTCCAAGTATCTGTTTTTCGAGTATACGTTTTTCAATGAATATGTCTTCCGAGTATATGTTTACCGAGTATATGTTTTTCGAGTATACGTTTTTCAATGAATATGTCTTCCGAGTATATGTTTACCGAGTATATGTTTTTCGATGAATATGTCTTCTGAATATCTGTTTTCCAAGTATCTGTTTTTCGAGTATACGTTTTTCGATGAATATGTCTTCCGAGTATATGTTTTCCAAGTATCTGTTTTTCGAGTATACGTTTTTCGATGAATATGTCTTCTGAATATCTGTTTTCCAAGTATCTGTTTTTCGAGTATACGTTTTTCAATGAATATGTCTTCCGAGTATATGTTTACCGAGTATATGTTTTTCGAGTATACGTTTTTCAATGAATATGTCTTCCGAGTATATGTTTACCGAGTATATGTTTTTCGATGAATATGTCTTCTGAATATCTGTTTTCCAAGTATCTGTTTTTCGAGTATACGTTTTTCGATGAATATGTCTTCCGAGTATATGTTTTCCAAGTATCTGTTTTTCGAGTATACGTTTTTCGATGAATATGTCTTCTGAATATCTGTTTTCCAAGTATCTGTTTTTCGAGTATACGTTTTTCAATGAATATGTCTTCCGAGTATATGTTTACCGAGTATACGTTTTTCGATGAATATGTCTTCTGAATATCTGTTTTCCAAGTATCTGTTTTTCGAGTATACGTTTTTCAATGAATATGTCTTCCGAGTATATGTTTACCGAGTATATGTTTTTCGAGTATACGTTTTTCAATGAATATGTCTTCCGAGTATATGTTTACCGAGTATATGTTTTTCGATGAATATGTCTTCTGAATATCTGTTTTCCAAGTATCTGTTTTTCGAGTATACGTTTTTCGATGAATATGTCTTCCGAGTATATGTTTTCCAAGTATCTGTTTTTCGAGTATACGTTTTTCGATGAATATGTCTTCTGAATATCTGTTTTCCAAGTATCTGTTTTTCGAGTATACGTTTTTCGATGAATATGTCTTCTGAATATCTGTTTTCCAAGTATCTGTTTTTCGAGTATACGTTTTTCGATGAATATGTCTTCTGAATATCTGTTTTCCAAGTATCTGTTTTTCGAGTATACGTTTTTCAATGAATATGTCTTCCGAGTATATGTTTACCGAGTATACGTTTTTCGATGAATATGTCTTCTGAATATCTGTTTTCCAAGTATCTGTTTTTCGAGTATACGTTTTTCAATGAATATGTCTTCCGAGTATATGTTTACCGAGTATACGTTTTTCGATGAATATGTCTTCTGAATATCTGTTTTCCAAGTATCTGTTTTTCGAGTATACGTTTTTCAATGAATATGTCTTCCGAGTATATGTTTACCGAGTATATGTTTTTCGATGAATATGTCTTCTGAATATCTGTTTTCCAAGTATCTGTTTTTCGAGTATACGTTTTTCGATGAATATGTCTTCCGAGTATATGTTTACCGAGTATATGTTTTTCGATGAATATGTCTTCTGAATATCTGTTTTCCAAGTATCTGTTTTTCGAGTATACGTTTTTCGATGAATATGTCTTCTGAATATCTGTTTTCCAAGTATCTGTTTTTCGAGTATACGTTTTTCGATGAATATGTCTTCTGAATATCTGTTTTCCAAGTATCTGTTTTTCGAGTATACGTTTTTCGATGAATATGTCTTCTGAATATCTGTTTTCCAAGTATCTGTTTTTCGAGTATACGTTTTTCGATGAATATGTCTTCTGAATATCTGTTTTCCAAGTATCTGTTTTTCGAGTATACGTTTTTCGATGAATATGTCTTCTGAATATCTGTTTTCCAAGTATCTGTTTTTCGAGTATACGTTTTTCAATGAATATGTCTTCCGAGTATATGTTTACCGAGTATACGTTTTTCGATGAATATGTCTTCTGAATATCTGTTTTCCAAGTATCTGTTTTTCGAGTATACGTTTTTCAATGAATATGTCTTCCGAGTATATGTTTACCGAGTATATGTTTTTCGAGTATACGTTTTTCAATGAATATGTCTTCCGAGTATATGTTTACCGAGTATATGTTTTTCGATGAATATGTCTTCTGAATATCTGTTTTCCAAGTATCTGTTTTTCGAGTATACGTTTTTCGATGAATATGTCTTCCGAGTATATGTTTTCCAAGTATCTGTTTTTCGAGTATACGTTTTTCGATGAATATGTCTTCTGAATATCTGTTTTCCAAGTATCTGTTTTTCGAGTATACGTTTTTCAATGAATATGTCTTCCGAGTATATGTTTACCGAGTATATGTTTTTCGAGTATACGTTTTTCAATGAATATGTCTTCCGAGTATATGTTTACCGAGTATATGTTTTTCGATGAATATGTCTTCTGAATATCTGTTTTCCAAGTATCTGTTTTTCGAGTATACGTTTTTCGATGAATATGTCTTCCGAGTATATGTTTTCCAAGTATCTGTTTTTGGAGTATACGTTTTTCGATGAATATGTCTTCTGAATATCTGTTTTCCAAGTATCTGTTTTTCGAGTATACGTTTTTCAATGAATATGTCTTCCGAGTATATGTTTACCGAGTATACGTTTTTCGATGAATATGTCTTCTGAATATCTGTTTTCCAAGTATCTGTTTTTCGAGTATACGTTTTTCAATGAATATGTCTTCCGAGTATATGTTTACCGAGTATATGTTTTTCGAGTATACGTTTTTCAATGAATATGTCTTCCGAGTATATGTTTACCGAGTATATGTTTTTCGATGAATATGTCTTCTGAATATCTGTTTTCCAAGTATCTGTTTTTCGAGTATACGTTTTTCGATGAATATGTCTTCCGAGTATATGTTTTCCAAGTATCTGTTTTTCGAGTATACGTTTTTCGATGAATATGTCTTCTGAATATCTGTTTTCCAAGTATCTGTTTTTCGAGTATACGTTTTTCGATGAATATGTCTTCTGAATATCTGTTTTCCAAGTATCTGTTTTTCGAGTATACGTTTTTCGATGAATATGTCTTCTGAATATCTGTTTTCCAAGTATCTGTTTTTCGAGTATACGTTTTTCAATGAATATGTCTTCCGAGTATATGTTTACCGAGTATACGTTTTTCGATGAATATGTCTTCTGAATATCTGTTTTCCAAGTATCTGTTTTTCGAGTATACGTTTTTCAATGAATATGTCTTCCGAGTATATGTTTACCGAGTATACGTTTTTCGATGAATATGTCTTCTGAATATCTGTTTTCCAAGTATCTGTTTTTCGAGTATACGTTTTTCAATGAATATGTCTTCCGAGTATATGTTTACCGAGTATATGTTTTTCGATGAATATGTCTTCTGAATATCTGTTTTCCAAGTATCTGTTTTTCGAGTATACGTTTTTCGATGAATATGTCTTCCGAGTATATGTTTACCGAGTATATGTTTTTCGATGAATATGTCTTCTGAATATCTGTTTTCCAAGTATCTGTTTTTCGAGTATACGTTTTTCGATGAATATGTCTTCTGAATATCTGTTTTCCAAGTATCTGTTTTTCGAGTATACGTTTTTCGATGAATATGTCTTCTGAATATCTGTTTTCCAAGTATCTGTTTTTCGAGTATACGTTTTTCAATGAATATGTCTTCCGAGTATATGTTTACCGAGTATATGTTTTTCGAGTATATGTTTTTCGATGAATTTGTCTTCCGAGTATAAGTTTTCCGAGTATATGTTTTTCGAGTTTTCGATGAACATGACTTCCGAATATCTGTTTTCCAAGTATCTCTTTTTCGAGTATCTGTTTTCCGAGTATATGTTTTTAGAGTATATGTTTTTCGAATTTGTATATGTTATATAGTATATGTTGACTTAGATTGCGAATACCCAGTACATGTTTTTCTGAGAAAATGTTTTACGAACATGTTTTCTGAGCATACGTATTCCGAGTATATGTCTATAGAGTGTATATTTTCCGAAGTTATGTTTTCCGAGTGTTGGAAAAATAAAATTGTTTATGATATTTGTCATTCTCCTGTTTACTTTGTGTATCAGCTATTATGTATGTGTTTATGCCAAGATCTTGTTCTGTGGGGTCCTTCTTGTGTAAACAGATCAATGTGACGTATACTTCTCAGGTCGTACCAATATATACATCTGCACTAGGCTGCGCCCCCTCCCCCAAACCCCCGTAAACAGAACACAGATGTCCTATTTAAATAAATGTAAATATGTTCAGATCCCCGAGGAGCACGTGTCTTCAACATGCCATGCCGTCCTGTGCTTAATCCTCCAGTCCAGCTTTCTCCTACGTGTTCCTTTTATAATTGCCTCGAGTTCTCTTCTCCGTGTGTGTTTTGGTATACCTCTACCTCAATTACTTTGGGGTTTTCAGAACAGTGACTGCATTGAATGCTCTCATCTGGTGTCCTATCAAATGGCAGCATGTCATCCCCACCTCGCCTTCCACTGTGATCCATCTGATTCTGTCCGATATTTCTACATGAGCGATCGATCGAATCCCACAATTCAATCATTATTTCTACACAAATGCCAATTTACGAAAGTCTACCTGTTTGTGTTTGTTTATGCAAGTCTGATTTACTGATGAGGGTTGTAACACCAGGTCTTACAAATACTAAATAAGTAAAGCGAGGCTGCTGGTTTCATCATCTTCACGTAGCATGTCCTTTGTAGAACGTCGCTCCTATCACAGTTTGTCTGAAAGAAACTCTTTCCCTTGCCAAAACTCCAGCCTCCGCCACAGTCATACCCAGGCACTCCTGGATATCGTGGTGCCATCGTCTTCTTGGTCTACCCCTTCCTCTTTTGCCTGGCACCATACCTTTCATCACTGTTCTCTCAAGACCGTTGTGTCTCTTGATGTGACCAAAGTATTTACATTTTCTGGCTATAATGGAATTGATAAACCAGTTCACCGCTATGCTCAACTCTTGCCGAATGTCTACATTTGTTTTTTTTCTCTGTCCAGGGTATTCTGAGAATCTTTCTGTAACATTTTGACTCGAAGTATTCGATTTTTTTGTCTATAATTTTTGGTAATCGTCCATGATTCGCAGCCATAAGCTGCCACAGGAAAAACACAGGCTCTCAAGACTTTTACTTTTGTCGTTTTGCTGGGGCTCTGCCACAAATTTTTCAGGCTGTTCAGTCTCTGCATTGCCATGACTAGTCTTCTTCTGATTCATTTCGAGCAGTCGCCATTTTTGTCAAATCTGGAGTCCAGATATTCAAAATGTGTGACCTGATCTATTTCCTCAGCACCCACTGTAAATTTATGTTGACATTATGTTTTGTCGGTGGTCATTGTCTTTGTTTTGTGGATGTTTATAAACAGGTTTTTAATCTTTACTGTGTCCATTTACAAAGGCAAATAGGCCTTCATCAGGGACAACAAATAACAACAATACTGAACTAGCAAATCAAAATATAAGGGAAAAAATGGTCTATTATCTGATAGTAGATCTAGTCTGTCTAAGCGACTAGTTGGGTCGGAAGCTCGACTGAAAATAAAGGTCGGCGGTCAAATAAGGTGGCCAGGCGAGCATAAGAAGTGAGGGGGAATGGGCCGGATAAGCCAGTGGTGGCCAAATATGGAAAAGGCCAAATAGTGTATATATGGGAATACCTTCCTGAGGATATCTTGGAATACCTTCTCGTATATATAGGAATCTCTTCCTGTGGCTGTCTTGGAATACCTTCCTGTGGATGTCTTGGAAAACCTTCCTTTAGATGCCTTGGAATACTTTCCTGTGGATGTCTTGTAATACCTTCCTGTGGATATCTTGGAATACCTTCCTGTAGATGTCTCGGATGACCTTCCTATGGATGTCTCGGAACACTTTGCTGTGGATGTCTTCGAATACTTTGCTGTGGATGAAAGAATAGAACCACTGCTCTGCCAACAGCAACCTCATCATGAGTACCATGAATGACAACCGCTAGTGATCCATATATAGCTGTGGCCATATGTTCTTTCAAAAGCCATTTGAAGAAAACGAAGAAAAGGTTTATTTAATACCTGAGTTGTTCCTTTTCTGTCGTGGCTGATCAAATCTTTCATGTCTTTATTTCATATAATTGAAATTATTTTTCCTAACACCTTTTGGGCAGTTCTTGGAATAGTGTAGCGTCCGGTTGGTTTATTGACATAATTCTTGTGTATTTAATTTGTGCGTTCTATTCCTGGCTAGGCCGGGGTCCTGAAAGCCTTCTGTGTGCCACTTATGGCGAGACATTGATCGAAGTTACGTTCAGATTTCGAAGGTTGTTGAAAATATTGTACACAATTCAGTTTTACGTACACCAGGTCAGTCAGATATTGAATGGAACACTTTACATGTCTGACACAGTCACAAATATAAATTGTGTGCGCCTTAGCCTCAAGCGCAAGGGCAACGAAAGGGTTTTCTCAGGGTAGAGACAGGGTTTTCTCAGGGTAGAGATTGAGTTTTCTCAATGTAGAGATAGGGTTTTCTCAGGGTAGAAACTGGGTTTTCTCAGTGTAGAGATATGGTTTTTTCAGGGTAGAGAATGGGTTTTCTCAGGGTAGAGACAATGTTTTCTCAGAGTAGAGGCAGGGTTTTCTCAGGGTAGAGACAGGATTTTCTCAGGGTAGAGAAGGCTTTTCTCAGTGTAAAGATAGGGTTTTCTCAGGGTAGAAACTGTGTTTTCTCAGTTTAGAGATAGGGTTTTTTCAGGGTAGAGAATGGGTTTTCTCAGGGTAGAGACAGGGTTTTCTCGGGGTAGAGACAGGGTTTTCTTAGTGTAGAGACAGGGTTTTCTCAGGGTAGAGACAGGGTTTTCTCAGGGTAGAGACAGGGTTCTCTCAGGGTAGAGACAGGATTTTCTCAGGGTAGGGACAGTGTTTTCCCTGGGTAGGGACAGTGTTTTCCCTGGGTAGGGACAGTGTTTTCCCTGGGTAGGGACAGTGTTTTCCCTGGGTAGAGACAGGGTTATCTCGGGGTAGAGACAGGGTTTTCTTAGTGTAGAGACAGGGTTTTCTCAGGGTAGAGACAGGGTTTTCTCAGGGTAGAGACAGGATTTTCTCAGTGTAGGGACAGGGTTTTCTCAGGGTAGGCGCAGTATTTTCTCAGGGTAGGGACAGTGTTTTCCCTGGGTAGGGACAGTGTTTTCCCTGGGTAGAGATGCACTGGCTACAGGCTGCACTCCTCACGACCTTACGAGCAGCCCTTTGACAATTATTTGTCTCGTGTTGAGGATGTTCTGGGAATCATGTTGAAGGTCATGGGGTCTGTTTACACAAAAATCAAACCTGGTCCCCCAATGGTCGTCAGGTCTCATATTTGGGGGCGTCCAATTTGCGATGGTCCCGACGGAAGAATCATGGAGTCAATGACTAGCCCGGATCTTGTCGTGTTTATGTAAAGCTCTGACGCGGGTACAGCTTTTTCTCTCTCATCTTCCCACGACGCTCACCTCTAGACCCGCACAAGGATCATTATTCAGATTTCTGTATAGCTCCTTGATTTCTATTCATTGGTTGGGCTAGTCGGCACGGTAAAACCGAGGAGGAATTTGAATATCTCTCACGCTTGTGCGACAGTGTTATGGAAACTGATCGTCAAAGTGCCCAGATGTCATCGGCCATGTCTTAGCAACATTCTCAGAGATGAAATGGCAACAGACTGAGATTTGCAGCTCTAAGTTAGATTTGAAACGGTACGGGTCCAATGTTATTATGTACATCGTGTTGTGCTTTTAGGGAGCCGCGTAGCGCAGTGGTTAGCGCGCTGGCTTCGCATCTGAGTGGTTTAGGGTTCACTCCCCAGTTGAGGCGGAAATGTTTTTCAGACCACAACGGACCCCCGGTTGACCCAGCCTTAAATGGGTACCCGTTCAGCCCGGGAAGTAAAAGCGGCGAGGGAGAGGCGATAGCTACCGCCCTAATATAGCCGGACCTTTGAAATGTGAGACATCTCACGCCCCATCGGCAGTAATTCTATGGGTTACTTCACTTTAATTACTTTACTGTAATTGACCTCACTTCACTTCACTTTACTTTACTTTACTTTACTTTACTTTAACTTACTTCACTTCACTTCCACTTCACTTCACTTCACTTCACTTCACTTTACTTTGCTTTACTTTACTTCACTGTATTGTACTTTTGGTATTCTCACGACTCGCTGATATAAATGTACCAAATGGTGGTTTGTAATAAGTGGCAGAACAGGAATACGAGACGAATCGACCAAATACGAGACGTGTAATTATTATTGGTCAAAAAAGAGACCTGTAATTATTATCGGTGTAATTATTATCAGTCAAATACAAGACGTGCAATTATAATTATTCTAATATGAGTTTGAATGGTTGAAAAAACCATCAGGTAATGTGCAGTGGTATATACAAGAAACTCATGCCCTAATGCCCAGTGGTATATACAAGAAACTCATGCCCTAATGCCCAGTGGTATGTACAAGAAACTCATGCCCTAATGCCCAGTGGTATATACAAGAAACTCATGCCCTAATGCCCAGTGGTATATACAAGAAACTCATGCCCTAATGCCCAGTGGTATGTACAAGAAACTCATGCCCTAATGCCCAGTGGTATATACAAGAAACTATGCCCTAATCCCCAGTGGTATGTACAAGAAACTCATGCCCTAATGCCCAGTGGTATATACAAGAAACTATGCCCTAATGCCCAGTGGTATATACAAGAAACTCATGCCCTAATGCCCAGTGGTATATACAAGAAACTCATGCCCTAATGCCCAGTGGTATATACAAGAAACTCATGCCCTAATGCCCAGTGGTATGTACAAGAAACTCATGCCCTAATGCCCAGTGGTATATACAAGAAACTATGCCCTAATGCCCAGTGGTATATACAAGAAACTCATACCCTAATGCCCAGTGGTATGTACAAGAAACTCATGCCCTAATGCCCAGTGGTATGTACAAGAAACTCATGCCCTAATGCCCAGTGCTATTTAAAATAACTGATGGTTTGTTTTGATGCTGACCGAAGTAACGGGCGTTGACAGGGAAAGTTAAATAAGTATTTAAGCTTTTGGAAACATCTAAGCAAAAAAAAAAAAAAAAAAACCGCCTTCCCTGACCCTTCCTCGCCATCACATCCCCACTTCACTCCACTGTAAGAGATTTAACACGATATTACATGACATTCCTATCTGTCATCCACTCTCAAATTCTTTTCTCTCCATTTGTCTTTCAGCCGGCCATCCCTGCACGCCCCTCCCCCCAGCTCAACCATTCCACGCCCATCTCGCCCCCCCCCCTCCTAGATCGACCATTCCACGCCCATCTCGCCCCCCCCCCTCCTAGATCGACCATTCCCCGCCCATCTCGCCCCACCTCCCCTAGATAGACCATTCAACTCCTTTATCCCCCCTCGCAGCTCGACCATTCAACGTTCGTCTCCTCCCCCCACCTCGATCATTCCACAGCAATCTACTCCTCCTCCTCCCCCCCCCCTTTTCCTCAATCTCTTTTCAATTACGAGTTCTACGGTAATACTTTCTAATTAACTTTTAACTGAATTAATTCGATAAAAATTTTATTAAGCAATTCTGATATTTCCATTTTTTTTTTAAAGTAAACAATCTTGAGTTGATCATTCCACGCATATGTACTGCGCATTACACCTCCAGCCACTCAAATAGGGTCATGACATGACAATTTAAATTTTGTCTTTGCTGCCTATGTAACAAGCAAACAAACAAATTAAGTAGTTTTCAATTTTCATTTTGTTCCCCCGGGGTTTGTAGTCCGGTCACCATACGTCATCTGGCCATCAATGTGCTCTAACCCCGGGGTTTGTGGTCCGGTCGCCATACGTTATGTAGCCATCAATGTGCCCTACCCCCGGGGTTTGTGGTACGGTCGCCATACGTTATGTAGCCATCAATGTGCCCTACCCCCGGGGTTTGTGGTACGGTCGCCATACGTTATGTAGCCATCAATGTACCCTACCCCTGGAGTTTGTGGGCCGGTCGCCATACGTCATGTAGCCATCAATGTGCCCTATGCCATCAATGTGCCCTACCCCCGGGGTTTGTGGTCCGGTCGCCATACGTCATGTAGCCATCAATGTGCTCTACACGGTAATTGGGCAAGAAGTTCAGAGCAGGATAACAATTTTAAAATTGTAAATTGAACAAACGAACAGATGAATTATACTTTATCAATCGATAGATACAGTGATCGGGAACAAGAACATGGCAGATCAAAGAGCTACAACGTCAAATAGAAAAGCTCCAAACACGTGAACAACGTTTAATGCTACTAACTACTCAATAGTTTTCATTCGCAGTTCGCGGATCAAATTCCGAATATCTTCTATCGCATATCCTTTGAATTTTTGTGGTATGGAATATTTTGACATTTAACCCAGTTCAACATTAATGTCAACATCAAACATGCAGCGAAAAGATTTGTTGAGGGATAATGCAGTTGGGGGCAGTGGTGAACAGATGCTGTATTTGTAATCGATTCCAGGGCACTGTTCGGCCGAACACGAATATCATAATGCATGCACTGTTCCATCGAGTACAAAGAGTACAAATGGAATGTACCATTCAGCTGCGAAACGAACGGAGCTAATATTTAATACAGCCCTAAAATACAAACAAACACTCACACGCACTAATGGATTTCTTGATTTAATGTGAACACGTCTTTTGTTTATCGACAATGACATCGTGTTTGCCTACTTGTAGCCGTGTCAAGTACATGTCAGACAGGGAGATCCAAAGTTCAGTTACCTTAACATATCTAGTTTGACGTACTGCATGACATCTGCCTTGGGGTGTGATTAAAGGTTTGCCTTTCTGAATTCCTCTGGCGAAGGCAAGGTCCTTTTCACACAAGACCAAAGTCCTTCGGGCGATATGAGGATGTATTGGACAGTGTATGGATGCGTTTGTACATCTGTTTGTAATGTGGACTAATTGAGAAAGCATGTGTGCGTGTATCAGCTTGTAATGTGTCCCATTATCGAAGTTTTGCAGGGCCGTATTTTTGGAAATTCTTTCTGTACGTGGAGAAGTGGTCGTACTGAGAACAATTCCCGGC
Organism: Ariolimax columbianus; assembly: GCA_036924085.1. Taxonomy (NCBI): domain Eukaryota; kingdom Metazoa; phylum Mollusca; class Gastropoda; order Stylommatophora; family Arionidae; genus Ariolimax; species Ariolimax columbianus. The sequence goes on from JAVGWX010000009.1 coordinate 2,507,034, forward strand.
ATGCTCAGTCAGACTACACACCAAGTCATTTCGAACCCGGTAAGTTGGGACTGCCTTGCGCTCGAACCCAGTACGCTGGGACTGCCTTGCGCTCGAACCTAGTACGCTGGGACTGCCTTGCATTCGAACCCAGTACGCTGGATCTGCAAAGAAAGCTTGCGCTCGATTGACACCCCTACACTTCACACCTGACGTCTCGTGAAACCTCTCATCTCGTGCTACGCTGTGCCTCCATGAATGTCTTGTTTCCTTAAATAACAAATGTGACATCTTGTGTCTTAGTCTTTCCTCTTTAACACCCAGGGATGCCAAATTCATTGTTGATATCTACCTGCTGTCAGGTGCGTGATCAACCACATGATTGGGCCTTTGTGTCTTTACAAGCCGGGTGGGATCGACTCGTTTGAACTTTCATGGAGCCCGCTATTTAGCAGAAATGTCGTTACCTTTAGAAATTTTATCTGGAAAGCGTCCAACCGAATTTTCTGTAGCTTGTCCAGTACAGAACGTCCCTTCTTACAACCGCCAACCTATTCTGGCTGTTTTATGTTTCTTGGCGGATGTGCAGTACGTTAGGTTGTCAGGTGTGCGATAAGGTAGGTTGACAGATGTGCAGTACGGTAGGTTGGCAGGTGTGCAGTACGGTAGGTTGTCAGGTGTGCGGTAAGGTAGGTTGACAGATGTGCAGTACGGTAGGTTGGCAGGTGTGCAGTACGGTAGGTTGTCAGGTGGCAGTACGGTAGGTTGTTATTACTTTCCGTACGTGGAATGGCGGAAAAAAATCCATGTCTGCCAAACTTAACACGAGCGTTATTTGAACCGGGTGCGTTGTATTTTCAATTGCCACGTCCTCTTTTCCTTACACAGTGTGTTCACTATACCTTGTACTTGTATTTTCAATTGCTAAGTCCTCTTTTCCTTACACAGTGTGTTCACTATACCTTGTACTTGTATTTTCAACTGCTAAGTCCTCTTTTCCTTACACAGTGTGTTCACTATACCTTGTACTTGTATTTTCAACTGCTAAGTCCTCTTTTCCTTACACAGTGTGTTCACTATACCTTGTACTTGTATTTTCAATTGCTAAGTCCTCTTTTCCTTACACAGTGTGTTCACTATACCTTGTACTTGTATTTTCAACTGCTAAGTCCTCTTTTCCTTACACAGTGTGTTCACTATACCTTGTACTTGTATTTTCAACTGCTAAGTCCTCTTTTCCTTACACAGTGTGTTCACTATACCTTGTACTTGTATTTTCAATTGCCACGTCCTCTTTTCCTTACACAGTGTGTTCACTATACCTTGTACTTGTATTTTCAATTGCTAAGTCCTCTTTTCCTTACACAGTGTGTTCACTATACCTTGTACTTGTATTTTCAATTGCTACGTCCTCTTTTCCTTACACAGTGGGTTCACTATGTACTTATCGTCCATCTCCGACAGAATAAAGGCGCTGATTTCACTTCTCTTAAGACTAGGGGACACTTTGAACTTCCGGGTTTCGAACACACGCCGTGTTGCGCTTTCGTTAGTTAGTTTCTTGAAAAACGACCTCTTTACCTGTCAGCTATCGCGGCCCCTTGAGAGACGATCCACATGCCCCTCCGTGTACTGTCCCGAAATATGATGCACCAGATTCAAATTGGTCTTCTACATTGGCCATTAAGATTGGTTTTGGTGTGGGATGGCATCTTACTCGCTGGCAACTTTGGCCGCTAGCACGAGGTTAACATTGAGATCATATGTACATTATGATTTGCATATAATCTACAGGCTGAAGACGTGAGGAATGTCAACGTGACATTGCTTTATTTCTGTATAATCATGGGACTACTTCTTGGAAAATCTTACGCTTTCTGTCTGCTTGAAGATCGATCCGCGGTTGATTTGTGCGTGGTCTGCTATATTTCTGAGAATATTCATATATTTGTTATAAAGAACGGCGATATAACCGCACAGAAGGCAGACTCAAAGGTGATAAAACTCTTTCAGGATTTGACGAACGGTATGGATACAAATGCGTCCTGTAGCTAGTTGCTTGAACAGACTTCGTAGGTTTCCCTTTCAGCGTGATCCCAATTTTACTCCACAAATCTAAAATATGTGAACTGTTGACTCATCTACTATGGTGTTATCATCAACGGACGCCCATTGATTGATGGCATGATGCCCCCCTCCACCCCCAATAATACAGATCAAATTTCTCAAGATTGGGTTCTTTGCAGGCCAGGATATCAGGTTATCCCATGTCAAGAACCACCTCATGGCCAGGAAAACATATCTAGACACGCGCCTGAAAATCTGTGGTTTCTACATTTGATATCCAGTCATGGTGTGCCATGCATCCCTGCATGACGAGGAACATAAACTCAGCCAGTGCCCTAAATGTCTGCGACTTATGTGCCCCCTATCCACTCACATACTAACCACCCCTTCTGTCCATTCCCAAACCAGACTGCCATCGACCATTCTATCAAATACATCCTGCATGTAAGTTAGTTTAGCTGCAAGATGATTACCGCCCACCTACCTATCCATCTAACTACCTACCTATCTGCTTACACCTCTACCCACCTACCTACTTACCTACCTGTCCACCTACCTACTTACCTACCTGCCCCCCTACATACTCACCTACCTATCGACCTGCTTACACGCCCACTTACCCCCCTACTTATCCACTTACCAACCTAAATACTTGCCTACCTATATACCTACCTACCTACCCAACCACCCACCTACCTACCTATATACCTACCTACCTACCCAACCACCCACTTACCTACCTACATACCTACCTACTTACCAACCCATCTACATACATACCTACATACCTACCTACTTACCAACCCACCTACGTACCTACCTACCTACTGGCCCACCCACCAACCTACCCACCCACCGATCTACCAGCCTACCTATCCGCCTAGACTTACGACCATATGCAGTTAACAGCAGACAAAAGACACCTTTTGTTTGCGAAAACTTCAGAAGTCAAGTAAATTAGACCTTCACCTTCTCCTCTCTTCTTCGTTCGTTCTCAACCGCCCTTCACCAAACCCTGAGAAGTAGCAGGATATAGCTCGGAGAACGGAATGCGTTGTGTCGCTAGTTTACAGCTCGACTTCCAAATTTTCCTCTTTTGGTCTGACACATCCGACTTCAGCAGTCATTTGTGGGTACTGGGTTAGCCTTCCCTCTTCGATCCCTTCTCCTTAGCCAGTCTGCTCTGTTGCAGCCTGTTATCCAGAATCACTGCGTGGAGGTGTAGAAGGGCATTGGCAGCTGTGGGTCACGTGTAGTGGCAGCTGTGGGTCACGTGTAGTGGCAGCTGTGGGACACGTGTAGTGGCAGCTGTGGGCCACCGACTGTTATAGCTCACAGAATGAGACTTAAGATAGGCGTGTCACGAATGGGAACGATTAGATATGTGGTCATAGTTTAAGCTATAGTAGAGGGAAAGAACATAGACACATTGGCCATACAATGACAGATTACATACGTTGGCATGGCAACCGTTAACAATGAATTACGACGAAAGGGAGCAATTGGGAAACGAACCTTGAGGTTAAACAGCTGACACGTGACAATACTCAAAGTAATGATCATGTTTTATGTGCCAATGTGTGGCTACGTGTTGAGAAATCAGGTTGAGACTAAAGTTGTGAGAAATCAGGCCTGGCTACATGTTGAAAAATTAGGTGGGGCTGTACTGTAAGAAATCAGGGAGGCTACGTTGTAAGAAATCATATTGTAGCTACATGTTGAGAAATGAGGTCGGGAATAATTGTGAGAAATCAGGCTGGAGCTGTATTGTGAGAAATCAATTTGGGTTAGGTTGTGAAACATTAGGTCGGGGCTACGTTATGGTAAAGGATGTGGGAGCTACGTTATGGTAAACCAAGTTGAGGATACGTTATGAGAAATTGTGGGGTTACATTGTGGTAAACCAAGATGGCGCTAGGCTATAGCAAATGATGTGGGATACATTGTGGTAAAGCAAGTTGAGGCTACGTAATGGGAAATGATGTGGGGCTACATTGTGAGAAATGAGGCACGGCTTTCCTTCCACAGTTAAATGCATCTTCTCCTTCTTCTTTTCTTATACGGCTCCTGCATTGAAATGTTACAGAAAGAGGTATGAGTAGGCTTCTGGTTTGTGCCAAGTGAGAGACTTGTGCTGCCGGCGGGTTGACCTTCTACGGTGTTTCTTTGATCATCTCTATCCATCGTCACCAGGGTCGACGTCTTGCTGGTAGGCCTGAGCTTCATCATCGGTACAGTTCGGTTTAGTTCAATATGACAACAGTGTCCAGTTTGAGAATGGAGATCAAGGTTCACATGAAAACAGTGTCCAGTTTTAGAATGGAGATCAAAGTTCACATGAAAACCGTGTTCATTTTTAGAATGAAGATTGAGGCACTTTATTGGCGAAGTGGCAGAGCACTCGCTTTTCAGATCAAAAGGTACGAGGTTCAACTTCCATTACCGGCACGCACCAGACGACCCACCTGTAAATGTGTATATGATTTATTGTTAGCAAAGAAAAATCAGCGAGGAAGGCATTGACCACTCCCGCCCCCCAACCATAAACACGCTGCAGCCTCGTACAGTGAAGTCTCTCACGCGTCATCTCTGACAGCAGTGTCTGCTATAAGGTTACCGGTTACCTTTTACAAAGTGCAGTTATCGTGTCGGACTTGATTCTCGATTCAGATAGTGTAGAAATGATATCTATAGTATGATAAACAGAGAAATAGCAAGCCTCCATGTTTGTACGTCAGTCAACCTGCCTGTTCAATGTTGATGCTTCTAGCAGTAAAAGATCTGATTTCTTGGCATTAAGGACCTCCGCTTGTGAGCGCTAGGTACGGATAGAGCGATCTACTCAAAGCTATTGATGTTGCACTGTTCGACGATGGCAATGCAATAGGTTGATACACAGCTTGCAAGAAGATGTGTCAGACAGAGAGGGGCGCCTGAAAGTACGGCACAGGAGTGTGTATACCAGGGTGGCGAATGAACCAATCCTAACCACGCTTTTCATAATTTTCTTGAAGAGATTGTGCACCTATAGCATTTTCGGGGCGCAGTGATTTCCATTCTGTATAACATATCGTAAAATGATAAATAAATGTCGATTTCTCTAAGAGTAATCCTTCTAGACGACTCTCCAACTCATGTCACCGCACGCCCGAAATTCACATGGTTTATAAACATGTTAGTATAGAACAGCCTTCTTGGTTGGGAAGAATATTCTAGAAACAATACCCCATAAAGATATAGGGTTAACTTAACTAACTGAACTTAATGTCTTTGTACTGGTTTAGACGACTTTACAAAGTCTGTATCCAACCAGTTCCTTGGAGGGTGGTTTTTACCGATGTGCGAGTCCATCTTAATAAACTCAAACACTAGAGCTAAGTAGACCAGCAGTTAGTTATTCTCAATCTCTACCTGCTCTTAACAAAACACCTGGTGAAAGGTACAAATAACCCGGGTAGATTTCTAATTTGAATTCTGTCCAGGCAGGGGTAATTAAGCCTAGTCTTTTCGATTTCTAGCTCCCAAGGGATTTTTAACGTGCTCGACACTCAACACGGCAGTCCGATCTCACTACCAAGAGATCAGAGGAACATTTACCAGAAGATCCACGTGAACAAACAATGCCGGTCTCCACCGTGATTCGAACACCCTACCTCCACCACCCGAGGTGGACACCTTACCTCGAGACCACTGAGTCCACCACCCGAGGCGGACACCTTACCTCGAGTCCACTGAGTCCCCCACCCGAGGCGGACACCTTACCTCGAGACCAGTGAGTCCACCACCCGAGGCGGACACCTTACCTCGAGTCCACTAGATCCGTCTAATTTAGTGAATGTCTCACATTCCTAGGGAAGAAACGGAACCATTTGTACAATGTCTAGCATGGTGACATTCCGTTGTCTGACAACAGCTTAAAGGGGATCAATTTAAGTCGATGCCAGATGTTTATTTTTGGATCATTTTTGGTAAAAGGGTTTAGCTAAACCAGATAAGATGTTAGAGTTAGTTAGTTTAGTTAGTTTTCTTTCCACTTGTGCCGTTTAGCGTCGTGTGGAGCTTTAGTCGTCTATTCTGCGTCAAGTGCGTTGCGTCGGTCAATGTGAGCCCTTGTCGCTGCACAGTCACTCTAATGTCATCTATCCACATACCTCGCGGCCACTCCCTTGCCCTGTAGCCAGATCTACCAGCGCTGTGAGCCATCAGTGGAAGATGATGAGGGTGCATTCTCATGAGATGACCAAACCAACTTATTTTCTGCCTGGAAATGTATTCGACACAAGCCGTAGTGCCGACCATACTTCGAATGTCGTCGTTCCGCATTCTGTCTCTTCTGGTAACACCGATGACTTTCCTCAAACACTTCATTTCACAAGTCGAAATTCTGCTCTCGCGCGTCCTTGACAGAGGCCATGTTTGGCACTAGTAGCACAGAGTCGGCATAAATATACTGTTTATCAGCTGTTGCTTTGTTACCAAACTATTGCTCGGGTGTCTAAGCAGTGGGAACAGCTGATAAGTCACGGCAGATGCTTTCTGACACATTGTCTCGATTTCCCTGTCGATCCTACCATCTGCCCAAAAAATACAGCCCAAATACTTGAACTCATGGACCTGTTGAAGAGCAATATCATTTATACTTATCTTGAGTGACCCACATGATGTTTACTTGTTAAATAGTTGATATAGGCGAATACTTTAACCATCTATAATAGAATGTTTACTTGTGAAATAGTTAATACAAGAGACTACTTTACCTATAATAAAATGTTTACTTGTGAAATAGTTGGTACAGGCGAGTACTTTAACTACCTATAATAAAATGTTTACTTGTGAAATAGTTGGTACAGGCGAGTACTTTAACTACCTATAATAAAATGTTTACATGTGAAATAGTTGGTACAGGCGAGTACTTTAACTACCTATAATAGAATGTTTGCTTGCTCCTCTTCTCCAGGAAACTAGAAGAGGAGTATATAGATTTCGCCACGAAGATCGAGAGAGAAGCGTCCTTGTCTGAAATCAGCGAGGCTGGAATACCGATCTGTCCAGTCTGCAATAAAACAGAGCTGACCTTGAACCCGGATGGCTCCAGGTCAAGCTTGAACGTGTGTGTGGACTGTGAGAAGATGACCTGCACGCGATGTGGAGGCTATCAAACGTCCTTGACCACACGGGTATGTAGAGCTAATTAAGGAGAGCGTCCAATATGTGGTGAATATTGTCTGGATGTGTTGTTGTTTGTTGGTGTTTTGGAAACTACACATACGGAATTCATTCAACTTTTGGCTAGGCTTCTTTGGTGGCAGGTTATAGTGGCTCTTCGTAAAACCTGGGACATACTTGTGCAGAAGGAGGGGGGGGGGGGGCAGCGGTGGAGCCATTCTTATTGTAGTGCAATGGGTGGCACCTACATACACTCGCCTCTATGGGGATCACAGGGTGAGATGGGGAGGGGGAGTGGGGAATGGGAGGTTGGGGGTTAGGGGTCATTGATTAGTATCTTTCAAATGACTGTGACGTTAGTCTTCCTTCCAGGGATAACCCTTCTTTAACATCCAAGTCTCAGCCCCAGACGTTCTGTAGGCCCGCATGTCTGACATCCCCAGACGTTCTGTAGGCCCACATGTCTGACATCCCCAGAGATACTATAGGCCTGCATGTCTGACATCCCCAGAGGTTCTATAGGCCCGCATGTCTGACATCCCCAGACGTTTGTAGGCCCGCATGTCTGATTTCCCCAGAGGTTCTATAAGTCCGCATGTCTGACAACCCCAGACGTTTTGTAGGCCCGCATGTCTGACATCCCCAGAGGTTCTATAGGCCCGCATGTCTGACATCCCCAGACGTTTTGTAGGCGCGCATGTCTGATATCCCCAGAGGTTATATAGGCCCGCATGTCTGACATCCCCAGAGGTTCTATAGGCCCACATGTCTGACATCCCCACAAGTTCTATAAGTCCTGTACTTGCTATATGCCACATACGTCCTGTACTTGCTATATGCCACATACGTCCTATACTTGCTATACATGTCCTATGCTTGCTATACGCCACATGTCCTGTGATTGCTATACGCCACATAATTCCTATTCATGCTATACGTCACATGTCCTGTGCTTGCTATAATCCACATGTACTATGCTTGCTATACGCCACATGTCCTATTATTGCTATACGCCACATAAGTCCTATTCTTGCTATACGCCACATAAATCCAATGCTTGCTATAGGCCATATAAGTCCTATGCTTGCTATACGTCACATGTCCTATGCTTGCTATACGCCACATAAGTCCTATTCATGCTATACGCCACATAAGTCCTATTCATGCTATACGCCACATGTCCTATGCTTGCTATACGTCACATGTCCTATTATTGCTATACGCTACATACATACTATTCTTGCTATACGCCACATAAGTCCTATTCTTGCTTTACGCCACATAAGTCCTATGCTTGCTATAGGCAATATAAGTCCTATGCTTACTATACGCCACATAAGTCATATTCATGCTATACGCCACATAAGTCCTATGTCCTCATAGTTTCTTTATTTTTAAGGGAACATTAAATACACTGTTTAATCTTACCCGAGTGATCCGCCGGTGGCATTGTGTATGACAAGGACAAGAATAGCACCACTGCCACACAGAGAGCATATCGTAAGAGGAGACTAACTGTGTGACATGGCATAACACCGACCATGGTTAGATAGTTTGTTTAGAGCAGCATAGATGGCGCCTAACAGGCTACTGGTCTTCTTTGCTCTAGTGTTTGAGTCTATTAAGATAAACTAGCACATCGGTTAACTAACTACCCTTCGTAAGCGATTGTCCCAATGCGGTGGAGTATTAAGCTGCTCAGCCTAGCCCACCAAACAGGAAATCCTTCTCCGGGCTACGTCCAGTTCATACCAGAGCTGGGACCTGCACAGGGGCATCTGCCCCTCTAGAAATACAGGTCAACTAAGAACTTAGAATGGTTACACTAACTTTAAATAACAGACAATTGCATGAATTTATAGGCTCATCACCGGCGTGAAGAACATTTGAGGCATGCATAATAATAATAATAATGATAATAATAATAACGGAAAAGCGAACTTTCCACTGAGTGGACCTATTCTGATGTCACTGACTCGGGAAGGAATAACGCGGCGCAGCGAGCAGAAAAATGTACGTTCAGCTGAATATTCCAGACTCGCTTGTCTGCCACGAACTAGTTGGTCGATCTGCTGGTTTATTCTGTCAGTTGCCCGCTTGATTATCTCCCCCGCCGCTGTAAATCAATGACGTTTGATCTTTCGTTTTGAAATCTTTCTACTCTTTCATACACTCTCCCCTGGCTCAATCAACTGTCTCCATACTGGACCTTCCTTCTTCTGTAGGTTTCAGAAGGCTTCACACTCTCTGATCACAAAAAAAAACTAAAAAAGTCATTGTTTTTCCAAGATGGACGTAAACAGCAGGGCGGCCATGCTTTACTCTATATTGCGCATGCACATACTGCTCAATCGTCATAGCCCCTACATGGAGTGTTGCTAAAGAGCCAGTTTGTGCCCTGAAATAAGATGTTCTCTTCTACATCCTCTTCCATGAACTTGATAATAGTTGCTGTTACGTAATGACTACCTCATATATAACAACCAATTAGAGCAAACGTTTGATGACACAACAGAAACAATGTGTCACGGCATACTTTAATGGGCGACACGCGGTGTGTGAAACACTGATGTATAAGATGCAGCGTTGTTAAGATATGCTAGCAGCGGGCACGTATCCTACAGTTCAATATGTGCGCCTCTCTGGACCATTTTTTATAGCTGATTATGGATGTCTTTCTCCATTTGGCCACCGTACAATAATTCAATATTTGGTCTGTGCAAGAAGAATGCGTTAAGCGCAGCTTGTGTCTGGTAACGGTATGTCCAGTATGCGAGTAGCACGCTGGTAGAGCGCTCGTAAACACGGCAAAAGGTAAGGGATTTAATCTCTATAATCGATATGTTCTCATCCGACTAGCTGTAAAATGTAAATCTGGCTTACTGTTAGGGAATGAAAGGCAGCGGGGAAGGGAACAATGGAAAAAAGGGAAATAACAATGAAGTCACTAGTGCTTGATACCCGATAGCAATTTCTGCTAGGGGAATATTTTACCTATTCCGACACAGGTAAGATAGACACGTTGCCCACGAGAACGGCTCGCAAGATGGCAGATAAAACATGCATGTCTCACATCAGAGACAAGTTTGTACCATCCCCTGTTCATACAGTTATTATTTCCACCTTCAAGTACCCCCTGGAGCATAAACTGTACGAGTCACTCTCAAGTAAATTCTTTGTTTAGGAATCCTTCTTTAACTAAGCCCGTGAAACTATACACAGCAACAGTAGAAGACTCTCGAACTCATATGTGAAACTATACTCAACAACAGTAGAACTCTCCAACTCATATCTTCACATCCAATGTAAAAACTCATTCTGAGTTTAAAAGTAAGTTCGAGAAATCAAACTCCATGTAAAGAAAGTTCTAGAAAACTAATACCATAAAAAAAAAGGTGTAGACATCCCCATCATCATCAAGTGTTGGCTCCGCAGCAGAGGTTGACGGAAATGGATCTCCAGCTGTTCCTTCTCTATGTCAGGTTGGTAAGGTCTAGATCTCCCGCTGTCACTTCCCTGCGCCAGGTTGGTAAGGTCTAGATCTCCCGCTGTCACTTCCCTGCGCCACGTTGGTAAGGTCTAGATCTCCCGCTGTCACTTCCCTGCGCCACGTTGGTAAGGTCTAGATCTCCCACTGTCACTTCCCTGCGACAGGTTGGAAAGGTCTAGATCTCCAACTGTCACTTCCCTGCGACAGGTTGGTAAGGTCTAGATCTCCAACTGTCACTTCCCTGCGCCACGTTGGTAAGGTCTAGATCTCCCGCTGTCACTTCCCTGCGACAGGTTGGTAAAGTCTAGATCTCCCACTGTCACTTCCCTGCGCCACGTTGGTAAGGTCTGCGAGGGACAGACTAGAAGAATTGCCAGAAACTTGCTGGAAGTGTCCCTGTCAGGTCTGCTGGAGTTTACTCATTAAATAAAACTGTAGCCAGTTGAGCGAGGCGAGGATGTCTACGTGGGCCTGACAACTGTAGACAGTTGAGCGAGGCGAGGTTGCTACTGTCTCCCTGCCGGGTTGACAGCTATAGAAAGATAATCGAGGCGAGTGTTACTACCATCACAATCTGCAGTCTCTTTAACATTCACACAGAACCAGAGCCGTAGCAAAGTCTTTGGGGGCTCGTGTACAGTTCCGGTTGAATGCGTGGAATCATAAAGTAAAATAAAGCAAGCGTCTACATGATAGTCTAAAGGTCAGAATACTGAAATGGCTGGCCCTCTCTTGCACACACGTGTTCTCTATTTTTGAAGTTTCAATCTTTTTGACTCACTCATTTTCTATGGACAACATTGCCGGGTCGTTCAGTCGCTCCCTCAGGTTTGGGATTTCCTGTTTCGTTTTTGAGGTGTTTCAGTTTTGAAAATGATTGTTCAAATGTCACAAGATTCTTGCGATGTCAGCAACAAGGTGGGGACAGTACAAACATCAATGGATGTCGGCGACAGAGCATTCTAGTGGATGGGTAAAAAGATTTGTGGATTCAGAGATGGTTGACTTCGTTGACAACTTCAAAAGTCAGCTTTAGCGGTAGGACAATAGTCAGCTTTAGCGGGACAATAGTCAGCTTTAGCGGGACAATAGTCAGCTTTAGCGGGACAATAGTCAGCTTTAGCGGGACAGTAGTCAGCTTTAGCGGGACAATAGTCAGCTTTAGCGGGACAGTAGTCAGCTTTAGCGGTAGGACAATAGTCAGCTTTAGCGGTAGGACAATAATCAGCTTTAGCGGGACAATAGTCAGCTTTAGCCGGACAATAGTCAGCTTTAGCGGGACAATAGTCAGCTTTAGCCGGACAATAGTCAGCTTTAGCGGGACAATAGTCAGCTTTAGCCGGACAATAGTCAGCTTTAGCCGGACAATAGTCAGCTTTAGCCGGACATTAGTCAGCTTTAGCCGGACAATAGTCAGCTTTAGCCGGACAATAGTCAGCTTTAGCCGGACAATAGTCAGCTTTAGCCGGACAATAGTCAGCTTTAGCCGGACATTAGTCAGCTTTAGCCGGACAATAGTCAGCTTTAGCCGGACAATAGTCAGCTTTAGCCGGACAATAGTCAGCTTTAGCCGGACAATAGTCAGCTTTAGCCGGACAATAGTCAGCTTTAGCCGGACAATAGTCAGCTTTAGCCGGACAATAGTCAGCTTTAGCCGGACAATAGTCAGCTTTAGCCGGACAATAGTCAGCTTTAGCCGGACAATAGTCAGCTTTAGCCGGACAATAGTCAGCTTTAGCCGGACAATAGTCAGCTTTAGCCGGACAATAGTCAGCTTTAGCCGGACAATAGTCAGCTTTAGCCGGACAATAGTCAGCTTTAGCCGGACAATAGTCAGCTTTAGCGGTAGAACAAAAGTTGGCTTACTGTTGAACTAACCATCGGGCCAGGGCATACACTCGTGGTCAGACCCATTCAAGAGTCGAGGGCAACAAAACGCTGAACATTGCATTCAACAAACCAAGGCTAATACATGGCTGTGTGATGCTAATACAAGGCTGTGTGATGCTAATACAAGGCTGTGTGATGCTAATACAAGGCTGTGTGATGCTAATACAAGGCTGTGTGATGCTAGCACATGGTTGTGTGATGCTAATACAAGGCTGTGTGATGCTAATACAAGGCTGTGTGATGCTAATACAAGGCTGTGTGGTGCTAATACAAGGCTGTGTGATGCTAATACATGGTTGTGTGATGCTAATACAAGGCTGTGTGATGCTAATACAAGGCTGTGTGATGCTAATACAAGGCTGTGTGATGCTAATACAAGGCTGTGTGATGCTAATACAAGGCTGTGTGATGCTAATACAAGGCTGTGTGATGCTAATACAAGGCTGTGTGATGCTAATACAAGGCTGTGTGATGCTAATACAAGGCTGTGTGATGCTAATACAAGGCTGTGTGATGCTAATACAAGGCTGTGTGATGCTAATACAAGGCTGTGTGATGCTAATACAAGGCTGTGTGGTGCTAATACAAGGAAGTGTGGTGCTAATACAAGGCTGTGTGATGCTAATACAAGGCTGTGTGATGCTAATACAAGGCTGTGTGATGCTAATACAAGGCTGTGTGATGCTAATACATGGTTGTGTGATGCTAATACAAGGCTGTGTGATGCTAATACATGGTTGTGTGGTGCTAATACAAGGCTGTGTGGTGCTAATACAAGGATGTGTGGTGCTAATACAAGGCTGTGTGGTGCTAATACAAGGCTGTGTGATGCTAATACAAGGCTGTGTGGTGCTAATACAAGGCTGTGTGATGCTAATACAAGGCTGTGTGATGCTAATACAAGGCTGTGTGATGCTAATACAAGGCTGTGTGGTGCTAATACAAGGCTGTGTGGTGCTAATACAAGGCTGTGTGGTGCTAATACAAGGCTGTGTGATGCTAATACAAGGCTGTGTGATGCTAATACAAGGCTGTGTGATGCTAATACAAGGCTGTGTGGTGCTAATACAAGGCTGTGTGGTGCTAATACAAGGCTGTGTGATGCTAATACAAGGCTGTGTGATGCTAATACAAGGCTGTGTGATGCTAATACAAGGCTGTGTGGTGCTAATACAAGGCTGTGTGGTGCTAATACAAGGCTGTGTGGTGCTAATACAAGGCTGTGTGATGCTAATACAAGGCTGTGTGATGCTAATACAAGGCTGTGTGATGCTAATACAAGGCTGTGTGATGCTAATACAAGGCTGTGTGATGCTAATACAAGGCTGTGTGGTGCTAATACAAGGCTGTGTGATGCTAATACAAGGCTGTGTGATGCTAATACAAGGCTGTGTGATGCTAATACAAGGCTGTGTGATGCTAATACAAGGCTGTGTGATGCTAATACAAGGCTGTGTGATGCTAATACAAGGCTGTGTGATGCTAATACAAGGCTGTGTGATGCTAATACAAGGCTGTGTGGTGCTAATACAAGGCTGTGTGATGCTAATACAAGGCTGTGTGGTGCTAATACAAGGCTGTGTGATGCTAATACAAGGCTGTGTGATGCTAATACAAGGCTGTGTGGTGCTAATACAAGGCTGTGTGGTGCTAATACAAGGCTGTGTGATGCTAATACAAGGCTGTGTGGTGCTAATACAAGGCTGTGTGATGCTAATACAAGGCTGTGTGGTGCTAATACAAGGCTGTGTGATGCTAATACAAGGCTGTGTGGTGCTAATACAAGGCTGTGTGGTGCTAATACAAGGCTGTGTGATGCTAATACAAGGCTGTGTGATGCTAATACAAGGCTGTGTGGTGCTAATACAAGGCTGTGTGATGCTAATACATGGCTGTGTGATGCTAATACAAGGCTGTGTGATGCTAATACAAGGCTGTGTGATGCTAATACATGGCTGTGTGATGCTAATACATGGTTGTGTGATGCTAATACAAGGCTGTGTGATGCTAATACAAGGCTGTGTGATGCTAATACAAGGCTGTGTGATGCTAATACAAGGCTGTGTGGTGCTAATACAAGGCTGTGTGATGCTAATACATGGCTGTGTGATGCTAATACATGGTTGTGTGATGCTAATACAAGGCTGTGTGATGCTAATACAAGGCTGTGTGATGCTAATACAAGGCTGTGTGATGCTAATACAAGGCTGTGTGGTGCTAATACAAGGCTGTGTGATGCTAATACATGGTTGTGTGATGCTAATACAAGGCTGTGTGATGCTAATACAAGGCTGTGTGATGCTAATACAAGGATGTGTGATGCTAATACAAGGCTGTGTGATGCTAATACAAGGCTGTGTGGTGCTAATACAAGGCTGTGTGATGCTAATACATGGTTGTGTGATGCTAATACAAGGCTGTGTGATGCTAATACAAGGCTGTGTGGTGCTAATACAAGGCTGTGTGATGCTAATACATGGCTGTGTGATGCTAATACATGGTTGTGTGATGCTAATACAAGGCTGTGTGATGCTAATACAAGGCTGTGTGATGCTAATACAAGGCTGTGTGATGCTAATACAAGGCTGTGTGGTGCTAATACAAGGCTGTGTGATGCTAATACATGGTTGTGTGATGCTAATACAAGGCTGTGTGATGCTAATACAAGGCTGTGTGGTGCTAATACAAGGCTGTGTGATGCTAATACATGGCTGTGTGATGCTAATACATGGTTGTGTGATGCTAATACAAGGCTGTGTGATGCTAATACAAGGCTGTGTGGTGCTAATACAAGGCTGTGTGATGCTAATACATGGTTGTGTGATGCTAATACAAGGCTGTGTGGTGCTAACACATGGCTTTGTGGTGTGTTTCACATGCTGTAACCTCCCTAGCCAGACCACGCCACTTCCAAACTTGATCTGTAGACGCAACTGATTAATGGTGATATATTTCATCTAAGTATAGGTTTTTGTAGATTTAAACCCTGGTCTTGAAAGTGAAGACAACCCATTAGCTACATCATCCCCCTTCTTGGTAGCGAGCCCACTAGCTAACTCACCTTTATTGGTGAAGGCGAGCTTTAGTCTTGGTTTTCCTGAATGCCAAACTAGTCCTCCACACCATGTTCCATGAGGCCCCTGACTGCCCAAGTTAGCCCTTGCCCCTCACCATGCCCCCTGCGGTCCCTGACTGCCCAAGTTAGCCCTCACCCCTCACCACGCCCCCTGCGGCCCCTGACTGCCCAAGTTAGCCCTCCCCCCTCACCATGTCCCCTGGAGCCCGTGACTGCCCAAGTTAGCCCTCCCCCCTCACCATGCCCCCTGGAGCCCCTGACTGCCCAAGTTAGCCCTCCCCCCTCACCATGCCCCCTGGAGCCCCTGACTGCCCAAGTTAGCCCTCCCCCCTCACCATGCCCCCTGGAGCCCCTGACTGCCCAAGTTAGCCCTCCCCCCTCACCATGCCCCCTGGAGCCCCTGACTGCCCAAGTTAGCCCTCCCCCTCACCATGCCCCCTGGGGCCCCTGACTGCCCAAGTTAGCCCTCCCCCTCACCGTGCCCCCTGGGGCCCCTGACTGCCCAAGTTAGCCCTACCCCCTCACCATGTCCCCTGCGGCCCCTGACTGCCCAAGTTAGCCCTCCCCCCTCACCATTCACCCTGGGGCACCTGACTGCCCAAGGTAGTCCCCACGTTAATGATTCTTCCAATAACGTTCCGCCAGTGATTTACGTCCCTTCGTATACCATCTCCCACTTCTGCTGTGTTTTTTGGCGCCATCGATCTAGGATAATGTACTCGCATAACGAGGTCAACATTTCTTTCATGCATCTTCAGTATGTCTGTAAGGTGCCCTAATACATGAACAGTATGTCTATAAGGTGCCCCAATACATGTACAGTATGCATGTACGTGCCCACAGTCATTAAATCCTTACCCAAGTCGTTATACCGTTTTACTCCAAGATCTTTTATATGTCCCAAGGACAAGATGAATTTAGTGTATATGTCCCAAGGACAACATGAATTTAGTGTATATGTCCCAAGGACAAGATGAATTTAGTGTATATGTCCCAAGGACCAGATGAATTTAGTGTATATGTCCCAAGGACCAGATGAATTTAGTGTATATGTCCCAAGGACCAGATGAATTTAGTGTATATGTCCCAAGGACAAGATGAATTTAGTGTATATGTCCCAAGGACAAGATGAATTTAGTGTATATGTCCCAAGGACCTGATGAATTTAGTGTATATGTCCCAAGGACCAGATGAATTTAGTGTATATGTCCCAAGGACAAGATGAATTTAGTGTATATGTCCCAAGGACCTGATGAATTTAGTGTATATGTCCCAAGGACCTGATGAATTTAGTGTATATGTCCCAAGGACCTGATGAATTTAGTGTATATGTCCTAAGGACCAGATGAATTTAGTGTATATGTCCCAAGGACCAGATGAATTTAGTGTATATGTCCCAAGGACCTGATGAATTTAGTGTATATGTCCCAAGGACCAGATGAATTTAGTGTATATGTCCCAAGGACCTGATGAATTTAGTGTATATGTCCCAAGGACCTGATGAATTTAGTGTATATGTCCCAAGGACCAGATGAATTTAGTGTATATGTCCCAAGGACCAGATGAATTTAGTGTATATGTCCCAAGGACCTGATGAATTTAGTGTATATGTCCCAAGGACAAGATGAATTTAGTGTACATGTCCCAAGGACCAGATGAATTTAGTGTATATGTCCCAAGGACCTGATGAATTTAGTGTATATGTCCCAAGGACAAGATGAATTTAGTGTATATGTCCCAAGGACCAGATGAATTTAGTGTATATGTCCCAAGGACCAGATGAATTTAGTGTATATGTCCCAAGGACCACAGGAGACAATGTCGGCAGCTCGTGGATTGCCCCACACTGAAACCTACATACGTAGTTTCTCTATTACTGGACCATTCATGACCATCAACTCATGTGTGTATCATTCACTATTGTTAGTGTACTGATGGATACAGCCTTCCTGCTAGGAGGGGAGATAGCTGCAGTAGTATGTCCCCGACGGGAGACAAATAAGAGGAAAAGATGCCAGAGAGCTCCCACTTAATTACCTACCCTATAAGTGGCAACATCGCCTCGCTGCAGGCAAAACACCAGTTAATTGAACCAAGAAAACATCACATGAAGGGCCATCAGCGAATTGCTTGTGAATGTTGAGACCTGGCAGTGCCCAGACATTCAATATATCAACACAACTTAAGACAACGAACTGGAGTGTAACTATTCAACTCGTGTTGGCAGCTAGCAGTCTTCAGTCAGGCACTTGTCTGCTGATTAGTCTCGTGGAAGATTTGCTTGAAAATGGCTGATTTTGTAAGGATGTTTTTATTAACGCTGAAGTTCGTATTGCCCAAACAACGTTTGAAGACTCTCTTTGCAATACGTTCTCTGCTTCGCTTTCTGTTGCTCCAGACCGCGTGTGTAATCTTGTTTTCTAAACTGACTTTCCCCAGTAAACAAGACTTCTGTTTTCTGTAATGTTAAGAATCGACATCATTACACTCTGGACAGACGCATAGGTTGGTAGCCCCTCTTAGAAGAGAGTAGATACTGGTAGTTCCTGTAGCTGCTGGTTATACACACTCCGTCCTTTCAGGCGTCCGACTCTGCTGGACCCACGATGATTTCAAAACTTTGCAATCCAATAGACGATCGTTGATCAACTTTACCAACACTTCCCCCTCTATCGATTGTTAAAGGTTCCGCTGCTGGTGTTTACGAGGCCAGGATGTCTGCTCTTTGTTGCCAACAAGCTCCAAAATGACCAAGGCTGTAGATCCTCATCAGATCCAGACTATTCGAGGCTTCTGTGCCCACCATCCACTCATACATTAGTCGAACGCTTTAATAAAGAAGAAAGGAAGAAGACAAATCAGTTACATTGCATCCACACTGCCGTCGTAGCTAACGTGTTATCATTGGGACATCATTGTCCCACGACTTGGCTGTAAGTTCTGTGGGATGTCCCAGTCCTATCGTTGCTTGCCGTAATTATACACGTAATTCTTGTACCAATTTACAGCTACGTAAATGTGAAGGAGTAGAGGGACAGCCGCTGTGACTGCTAAGACATAGTCCGGACGTTGAGAGTCACCGGTAGAATTCGATTCTTGTTCAAATAGGCCATTGAAACTTTAAGTGTCAAGTGGTAGCAGAGGGCTGGCCCTACAAGTGTCAAGTGGTAGCAGAGGGCTGGCCCTACAAGTGGTAGTAGAGGGCTGGCCCTACAAGTGGTAGTAGAGGGCTGGCCCTACAAGTGTCAAGTGGTAGGAGAGGGCTGGCCCTACAAATGTCAAGTGGTAGTAGATGGCAGCCCTACAAGTGGTAGTAGAGGGCAGCCATACAAGTGGTAGTAGAGGGCAGCCCTACAAGTGTCAAGTGGTGGTAGAGGGCAGCCCCACAAGTGTCAAGTGGTAGTAGAGGGCAGCCCTACAAGTGGTAGTAGAGGGCAGCCCTACAAGTGGTAGTGGAGGGCAGCCCTACAAGTGGTAGTAGAGGGCAGCCATACAAGTGGTAGTAGAGGGCAGCCCTACAAATGGTAGTAGAGGGCAGCCCTACAAGTGGTAGTAGAAGGCAGCCCTACAAGTGGTAGTGGAGGGCAGCCCTACAAGTGGTAGTAGAGGGCAGCCATACAAGTGGTAGTATAGGGCAGCCCTACAAGTGGTAGTAGAGGACAGCCCTACAAGTGTCAAGTGGTAGTAGAGGGCAGCCCTACAAGTGTCAAGTGGTAGTAGAGGGCAGCCCTACAAGTGTCAAGTGGTAGTAGAGGGCAGCCCTACAAGTGGTAGTAGAGGTCAGCCCTACAAGTGTCAAGTGGTAGTAGAGGTCAGCCCTACAAGTGTCAAGTGGTAGTAGAGGGCAGCCCTACAAGTGTCCTCTGAAGATAGGACCACTTGCACACTTAGAGTTTGTTATAAGAGGCTACTTTTTGTGATAGAGAGAGAGAGAGAGAGAGAGAGAGAGAGAGAGAGGAGAATAGGTCTACTGACACACTGAGAATGTCTCATAAGTGACGTTTTGTATTGAGTTTCCAATCACTTCTCGCTTCTGACGACCAGATTACCTCACGCCTCAGTGTCTGTAAAGAGTTCCCTATCACTACTCACTTCTGACGACCAGATTACCTCTCGTCTCAGTGTCTGTAGTGAGTCCCCAATCACGTAGAACCGAACTTCTGACGCTAATATGACCATGAACTTGCCAGGAACCCACCAACTTGGCGCGGACAAATCTGATCATCCCTTCTTATTTAGTTGATCCAGTGTCTCCTCGCTGAGGTATGAGAACCTACATCACTGCAGTCCAGACAGACCCTGGCTGTTCAGGTACGGATATATCTACTTCCTGTTCCTGTGCACGCTGGTTATACACACTCATATTCCTACGACTCTCCTCTCGGCCTCCACCTCTCAATAGTTGTCATCTGCACACAGACGATCGGCAGCAATGACTCTATAAAGGCTTCTTCTTGCCTCACTGATAGAATGTAGACAGACCTTGACCGGTCAATCTCTTAGCTTTTATCCAAACATTCTATCTCTCTTGCACATTTGCCCTCTACTTTACCTTCCGTACAGTTTGAAGCCAAGCGTCCATTTATTTCATCAAGCAATTTCAACTTTTTGTTCGTGGTATAGTTGATTAATTCTCGTTTCATCCCCAACTCCGTCGAGAGCTTTATTTGTTCTCATCCCTTTCCACCAGATTGCCTCTATTCTTATTTTCTACTCCTTTAAATCTCCAATATCTCAATTCGCTCGTTTAACTAATTGTCGATTGTCCTGACGTTCGCCTCAGATCTCATTGTTGATGCACTTTGTGGAGGACCAATTCCTCGATTGGTGTTTTGTCTATGAAAAGACAAGACGTCCATTGATTGATATCATTGTTTGATCTATATGGATATTGTATGTTCATATTATCGATCTTGCCCGTGAGTCGTAACAAGGCTTTCATGTGAGAGGTGTCCTGGATTTCGTGTGAGAGGTGTGCTGACTTTCATGTCATGGCTTTCATGTGAGAGGTGTCCTGGAGTTTGTGTCCTGGCTTTCATGTGAGAGGTGTCCTGGAGTTTGTGTCCTGGCTTTCATGTGAGAGGTGTCCTGGAGTTTGTGTCCTGGCTTTCATGTGAGAGGTGTCCTGGATTTCGTGTGAGAGGTGTCCTGACTTTCATGTCCTGGCTTTCATGTGAGAGGTGTCCTGGAGTTTGTGTCCTGGCTTTCATGTGAGAGGTGTCCTGGAGTTTGTGTCCTGGCTTTCATGTGAGAGGTGTCCTGGATTTCGTGTCCTGACTTTCATGTCCTGGCTTTCATGTGAGAGGTGTCCTGGAGTTTGTGTCCTGGCTTTCATGTGAGAGGTGTCCTGGAGTTTGTGTCCTGGCTTTCATGTGAGAGGGGTCCTGGATTTCGTGTCCTGGCTTTCATGTGAGAGGTGTCCTGGATTTCGTGTCCTGGATTTCGTGTCCTGGCTTTCATGTGAGAGGTGTCCTGGATTTCGTGTCCTGACTTTCGTTTCCTGGCTTTCGTGTCCTGGCTTTCGTGTCCTGGCTTTCATGTGAGTGGTGTCCAAACTTTCATGTGAGAGGTGTCCAGACTTTCATGTGAGTTTTGACGTCCACTACGACACGATTTGATGGATGCCTCCTGTGAGGGACCAGATGCATGGTTAACTAATGCTTAGTATTAAGTGGATAGCTGCCAAGACAAACCATCTGTCAGTTCCAGGCTGAAATGTGTGCGCTAGAGGAAGCCATGGTGTTGATGCTGCCACACAAATTATGTTTCGCCATCCGGACGTTGTTGTTCCTGTTGACAGAGTTGGGCTTGTCGAAGGTCTATGTTTAAGTAGACCGTCCCAACGAGGAAGAGGTGTTACCGACTTGATTAAACTAATTCTTATGGGAGGGGGTGGGCGGCGGTAACCACTTCCCTTTATCGTCGTCTTGGCTGTGTTAAGTTTAAGCCTCGTACCTATTTATAGCTGCGAGTTTGAACTAGGTAATTTTACTGTGAGATACAAGTGTTCTAACATCTTTGCCACTGAATAGTGTTATACCACAATATTACTTGCCTGACCAAAACCACCAGTACCGCACTAGCCAGCTTGCTCGTATTTTCCCTTTATCGATTTTTTCACACCAGACAAGATCACTTTATTGGGGCTGTGTTGGCGGTTTATGAGGCCGGCTTCCTTGTCTCAGTTTAGGCTAAGACCCAATTCTCTTTGTATTGTTGCACATGCAGGTACCAAAAGCCTGCATTCATTTAACAGAAACCCAAACACACATACACATACATACATTCACACACATACAAACATTCACACACATACAAACACTCAAACACTCACACGCATACAAACACTAACAAACACACACATACAAACACTCACAAATATACATATACATACACATACAACTACAATTGACAGAGCCACCAAACAACACAACACACACATACAACTACAGTTCACAGAGCCACCAAACAACACAACACACACATGTAACTACAATTGACAGAGCCATCAAACAACACAACACACACATACAACTACAGTTCACAGAGCCACCAAACAACACAACACACATGTGACAGAGTAGACTTACCTGAGTAGTTATCTTAAGAGTTTACTGACTGACAACATAGACTGCACAACGACACGGCATCAATCACAGAAAACACTCAAACTATCGGGAACCATTAACACAAAATAATATCATCTATCTGCATGAATAATTGTGACGTAATATCAACAAACGTCAAGAACTATTCAACTAAATAATAACATATCTGAAACTAACACAGAGGATTCAAGCACTAGCTTTTGATTATACCTCAGAAACTGTTCTACGCAGATTCTCATTCTTATTCTTATTTGAAATAACATTAACCCTAACTTGGTCTAATTCAGTGGTTAACTACCTCGGTGGTCTCCTGCCGACCTCCGGGTTGTCTACGCTGGTGATGCTCTGTCGTCTTCTGTCACGGCTGACCTCTTTAGGCTGTCAAGCTTACTAACATGGGTTAACAGTGAGCTACGTTTTCCTTTCAGCTGTTAGCAGTTCTCAAGTGTTTGAAACATGCCCCTTTGGTACCCGTGTTACACCTATATCGAACAACTTCGTTCTCTGAGTGCTTATGTGAAGGACCTCTCTTTTCGTGCTCACGGAATTTTCGGATCGCAGTCCCTAGGATTACACAGAATCCTTATCTAGCCACTTTGTCCGAGACAACTATCTTTGATCGTATAAGGGCCACCAATCCTCCAACAGACACCAATGCAATGGCCGCGGAGAACAGTCGGACAGTCTTCTAGATCAACCTCGAGTCGTGCCGAAACGAATCTTCTCACTCTAATCTCTATCTCATATTGCTTACATGGTATCTATCATGTGTACCTTTGAGAATGAATGAAAGGCTGTAGGTGTATGATGGGATTAACCACTCCGTAAACTATCTCTCTCTCGCTCTCTCTCTCTCTCTCTCCCTCTCTCTCCGAATCTCCTGAATTTCCCTCTGCATTTTCTTTTATTGATTCTTTTCTTAGCTCCAGAAACACACATGACTGCCAGTGGTCCTCCCTAGTTGTATGGTTAGCCATTAATCTCATTTGGTCCCACCCATTCTAGAATCCCATTGGTTGCAATATATAGGTCACTTTCACTTTAAATATGACAACCTGACGAGTGAGCCCCTGTCGTCAACCCCCTTCCATCCACTTATGTCTGATACCAGAATGGTCAATCTGATACCAGAATGGTCAATCTGATACCAGAATGGCCAATCTGATACCAGAATGGTCAATCTGATACCAGAATGGTCAATCTGATACCCACTCCCCAAATCTGGCCAAGTTTTCCAGTTGTATTAAATATTCACCTCTCGCTTCGGTCTGCGTGGACCCTGGTGTGGTGACCTGGGTGGTCTGCACGGACCCTGGTGTAGTGACCTGGGTGGTCTGCACGGACCCTGGTGGGGTGACCTGGGTGGTCTGCACGGACCCTGGTGGGGTGACCTGGGTGGTCTGCACGGACCCTTGTGTGCTGACCTGGGTGATCTACACGGAACCTGGTTGGGTGACCTGGGTGGTCTGCGCGGAGCCTTGTGGGGTGACCTGGGTTGTCTGCATGGACCCTGGTGTGGTGACCTGGGTGATCTGCACGGACCCTGGTGTGGTGACCTGGGTGGTCTGCACGGACCCTGGTTGGGTGACCTGGGTGATCTACACGGACCCTGGTGGAGTGACCATGGGTGGTTTGCGCGGACGCTGGTGTGGCGACCTGGGTAGTCTGCACGGACCCTGGTATGGTGACCTGGGTTTGACCTGTGCCCCAGTACTTATTACATTCTCAGACAACTCTTAGCGAATATAATCTCCCCTGCTCTAAACGCGTATGCTTCTCAAGGAACTGGGACTGTCACATACACATACACATACACATACAGCTACAATTCACAGAGCCACCCAGACAACACATACAAACGCGCACGCACGCACACACATACTCACACATTCACACTCACACACACACACGTACACGCACACTCACACACACATATACACAAACACTCGCACACACATACACACATATACATACATACACACACATACACACGCGCACACACACATACACACATACACACACATATACACACATAATGTTTCCCTTCCTTTCCATTGAGTATTTCATGTTGTAACAGGTTCATTTCTTGACGGTTTGGTCACCATCTATATTACACTATTCATCGTGTCATCTTTTTGTCAGCTCTAGATGACTCATGTCACTGGGCACATGCCAGCTCTAGATGACCCATGTGATATGGCGCATGCCAGCTCTAGATGACCCATGTCACATGGCACATGCCAGCTCTAGATGACCCATGTCACATGTTGGCTCTAATTTAGTCATAAAAGGGTGAATACTTGGAGTCCATTTCCACAGGATGTAGTGGAGGCAGGGTCAGTTAAGGCACTCAAAAATGGATTGGATGATCACAGTCATGTTTAGTATCGGTGGGGTGTAATAAACTGGTTGTAAACAAATGCTGTAGAGTCTTCGTAACCAGTATAAAGATGTTAAGTTACGCTAAGTTACGCTAAGTTACTACTACAACTACTACTACTACTACTACTACTACTACTACTACTACTACTACTACCACCACGACTGCTACTACTACTACTACTACTACTACTACTACTACTACTACTACTTCTACTACTACTACTGCGATTACTACTTCTGCTGCTGCTGTTACTACTACTACTACTACTACTACTACTACTACTAGTTCTGCTACTATTTCTACTACTTCTACTACTGCTGCTACTACTACTGCTGCTACTACTACTGCTGGTACTACTACTACTGCTACTACTACTACTGCTACTACTACTACTACTACTTCTACGGGTATTACTGCTATTATTAACACTAGGATACTACCGCTTTCAACATTACTACTACTATTACTACTGTGGCCTAGCCATGTCAGTTAATGTAAGTTAAAGGTTGTGCGAACTGAAATGTTTCATCGTGTACGAAGACTTCTCCTAGTTCTTAGTCCGGCCTGTTCTCCGCTAAGCGGTGGTCGTCCCTATGCAGATCCACACTCGGGGTCCAATCGCTTCTGTCGAGGGCACGTGTCATCTAGTGGGGCAGTAATCTGTCTGTTGTGGGGTCGTGTGTGTTGTGCTTTTCTCAGAAGGAGGGAACATTAATTAATTCAGAAAGTACGCGAGAACTAGTTTGTACCCTGGATGAATAAACTAGCAGTCAGTTGAGGAGACTTACTGGGGCCAATCGGAAGCGGATTGAACATAATTAACTGTGAGCTAATTTCTTTGATCTCAGCAAATATGAACAGGGTGTTAGCGGGTTGTTTTTTACAGGGAATAAAACGTTGAATATAGCTGGCTGGACTGAAACCCATGCGGACGGAGAGAAAGCTACGAGATCAACGGCAATGAAATGTTCAACATATTTATTTAACTGTAGGAACACAAGCTCAGATTGGGAGCAAAAATGACAGATTGATGAACGGCATAGAGCTAGAACAGTAAAACTTTCTCCATCGGCAACTTTTGAATTAAAATCATTTCTCCAAGTGTATGCACATAAATCTTCCGCCCAGAAAACAAAGAACAAGCGGGAAATGACAAGGGGGATCAACGAACAGTATTTCATTTTCGATAAGGTACAGCTTCAAAACAATTCCAATGTCAATGATTAATAGAATGAATTGAAGAAAAAGATCATTCCTAAACAAACTGATGTTGATTTGCATAACCATGTATACCGTTTGGATGAAAGGACAGATGCAGAAGGAGAAAATGTCAAACAGACATAAATAAACATAGAAGCTGGAAACTAATTGGGAAAACTAGAGTTGTAATAACAATGTCGACCTTGACATTGGACGTATTAGAGCCTTCTTGCCATCACAAAGTGAATTATAAAATTATGTTACGGCTGGTCAGGTCCCTTTGCCTGAAACATTCCCAAACGATCCCTGAAATCAAGTTTTCTCAGAAACAATACTGAAATATCCAAACTCCAATAATCATACAGCTTTCAATTTCAATTATTTTTGGCATAGAGCGACCAATCATTTCAAGACTAGCACTTCTAAATCCACACTGGTGTGTCATGGAAGCGGGCCACACTGGTATGGCATGAGCGCTGGGATTATAATGTGAGGAGGCAGACACTTTCCTACTGGATCTCAAAAAGAATTGAGTGACAGATAATGTGACCTAGATTGACGGAACGAGACAGGCGCTGTCTGTACAGTAGCTAACATCATCTAGCGAGCGTCAATTAAAACTGGAACTCTGAACTGTCACAACATTTATAGTGGCTTCATCATTGTTGTACTTGTCCTTGGAGAGCACCACATGATTCGACATTATTCCCATACAAAAGAGATCGATAAAGCTCTTTTGGTAAAGAAAGTCATTGTACCGGTTGTTTTAAAATATGTTTTGACTTTTGACTAATAAATATTTTTTTTGATGTTCTAATCGGCACTGCAATAAAGACGGATGTGTCAATGACAATTATATCTCCTTACCTGTATTATGGCAACAACAAAAATGTTCCTATCAAATGTGAGCTCTTCAGTCTGTTCCTCTTTTATTTAAGTTAGATTTGTTTATCGTGGAGGGAGCATGGGAGTAAAAAGCCTCACACACACACTATCAACAGAGTGCTCGTTTTTCTCTCATCTTTCATACATTTTTCGGCTTGCATGCAACATGTCATGTCATACATCATCAGTGGATAAAAACATGATGACCAGGGAAGAAATACAGATGGTCCGAAATCAACGTTGTACGCTCTGATAACATTCTTCGCGGAGTCCCAATGTCATGTTTCTGGAGCACGCTTCGTAGTAGGCACGTTGTGGATGCGAGATTGTGATGGTCATGATGTGTCTGATATTTCATCCGAATGACGCTAGTCTGCCACAGCTAACTGTATGTTTGACACAAGAGAAATTGAGGGTTAAGGTTAGGGTTAGGGTTAGGGTCAGGGTTAGGGTTAGGGTTAAGGTTACGGTTAGGGTTAGGGTTAGTTCGGAGAAATGGGTGGGAATAAATGGTCCTGACATGAGGTTCGTGCGTTAATGGTGATATAACTTGTGAGATTTAGGACGCACGAGAGAGTCACTGTCGGGTTCTGATCATTGCGCTCACACGAAAGAGTCCCTACATATTCTGTTCATGACGCTCACACGAGAGAGGACCTATCCTATTCTCATTAGAAATTCAAAATGGGACCTTTGTTTCATTCAAGTCAAGGTAGTCCCATTACAGACACTGCTGTAGGGGTTGAAGAGTAATTGTCATGAGCAAATTCAGATGTAGCAGATCCCACTGTTTGCCCTCGGGTTATTCTAACTTAGAACATTATCACACTCATCCACATCATTCCTGACCACACACTGCAAATAATATAGCACACAGCAGATGGCATATTTATTATATAATACTCATACCAGAAAAATGAGTAGTGAAATTACAAACACAATACAATTTATTTCATCTTAACTAAATATTCCTATATTATATATATATATATATATATATATATATATATATATATATGTTAAGATAAATATTAAATAAAGCGTAAATTTTAAGCATTAGCTATTGATGGAATTCCCAACTATCAAAAACCCAGTTCTATTGCCTACACACATCTCACACACAATTCAGTTTAACTTATCAAAAACTTCCTCACTCAAATCCCCTCATGCGGGCGATCTGGACATACCTTGTTCACCATGTGTCCTGCTTACAACACAAGTTCAGAGTATCTATTAATACAAAACTCACACACCTATTTGAGCGATCCTGTTCTATCACTAACAATCGTTCAACAGTCTATCAATCGCTCCTCTATCAAATCGGTGAGCTAAACGGACTCCTATCTACAGTCTCTCATTCGCTCTCCTCCCCTCTCCATTCAGCCTCATGAGCTAAACTTTGACTCTGTGTTATATACTCTCCAGCAGTATCAGAGCTGACCAATGGATTTCAGGGGGATGGCTCTATTCAGTCGTTATTGGAACGAATTACTCTGAACACCTGTAACTCATCTATCGCAGCAAGCTCCGCTGCCGTTGCGTCTGTCACTTAACCCCTCCCCCCCCCCCCATTAACCAAATCGGAATGCCAGTGGCCAGTTCCTACCTGTCCACATTATTCGCCCCCAACTCCGTTTTCCTTTGTTGAGACGGTGAGTGACCTTGACACGCATTCAGGTAGCTTTGTTTTGAGTCGTCAACCACATCACCCCTGCCCTAAACTCTCTTGCTTCGGCTGGAACTGTTACACAGATTACATTAGTTAGTCCCATCGCTATTTATTTTCCCTGTCTGTCTTTCATTCTCCAGCAAAGAACAAGGTTTTCCCATTTACAGCCAAGTCGACTAGAGTGCCAGTAACGTGGATCGCATTTGATATCATTGCCGCGAGGAGCGAGGTATCCACCACTGTGCTAATCAAACTATCCTTTTCCATTGTTTTTTCTTGGAAACCTCTTCAGCGTTATTGATTATTCCAAAGTGTTTCAATATTGATAAAAGCGAGGATTTCACTTGGTTGGTTTCCGATATTCTAGTTTCGATCGGCATCTAAATCCTTGTTCTGTGATTAATGCTGACTTTTAAGTCGTTCCAGAACAGACTCAGCCACCAGGGTGGAAGGTGTACAGATGTCATTGTAGGAGGTCTAAGTCTTTTTGTTGGATGGGAGGGAGTGGAGGAGGGGTGTGCAGCACCGACCTCTAGCTAACCTGTCAGTAAAATATCAGTTTGCAGCTGGGTTCTTGGTGTTGTGTCGTTGTTGTTGTTGTTTTTGTTGTTGTTGCTGTTGTTGTTGTTATTGTTGATGTTGTTGTTATTGTTGTTGTTGTTATTGTTGTTATTGTTGTTGTTGTTATTGTGGTTGCTGTTGTTATTGTCGTTATTGTTGGTTGGTTTTTGTTGTTATTTTTGTTATTGTTGTTACTGTTGTTATATTTGTTATTATTATTGTTGTTGGTGTTGTTGTTTTTGTTGTTGGTGTTGTTGTTATTGTTGTTATTGTTGTTGTTGTTATTGTTGTTGTTGTTGCTGTTGTTATTGTTGTTGTTGCTGCTGGTGTTGTTGTTATTGTTGCTGTTGTTATTGTTGTTGTTATTGGTATTGTTGTTATTGTTGTTGTTATTGTTGTTGTTATTGTTGTTGTTGTTATTGTTGTTGTTATTGTTGTTGCTGTTGTTATTGTTGTTGTTGCTGCTGGTGTTGTTGTTATTGTTGCTGTTGTTGTCGTTGTTGTTATTGTTGTTGTTGTTGTAGTTGTTGTTGCGAATGCCCATAATGAGTAAGTTGACCTTGTTGTAGGCCCTGAAAAGGGCATTAAGTGGCGGGTTGTAGCATCTTTCTTCCCATCCTGGACTACCATGTAGGGTCATGCCATGAGCACGATGGGGATCGAACTTGATACGTTGGCATTGTGAACCAAGCTCACAATCCCTATGCCAGTTAAAAGGACACATTATAGCATGGCACGTTAGTTGAAATCACACATTATAACAAAACACTTTAATTGAAATGACACATCATGTCAAAACACTTTAGTTGAAATGACACATTATAACAAAACATTTCAGTTGAAATGACACAGTATAGCATGATACATCAGTAAAAGTAACACTCCTAACAAAACATGTCAGTTGAAAGGATTCATCATAACAAAACACATCAGTTCAAACAGAAATCCACTTTTAGAACAAAGAAAAAGTCCAAATGGACAAGACTTGGTTAACTAGACATTCACTTCCCCAAAGATCAGGTAGCTGAACGCCATAAGCACGGGATTATCGTACCACGTGACTTGCAACCTTCAATTATTTATTGCACATGGCAAACCTTTGCTCGTTCGTGCCGGCAAACCTTCTCAGCCTGGTGCTTGCAAACCTTTAGGATTTGTGCTATGCTGACTGAGAAGACGAACATGCAAAGTGCAGATGAAAGCGTTAGTGTTTTCAAGTCTGTGTAGCTGTGTTAGATTCCTGAAGATCAAATCGATCACTTCGATCCCATCACGTCTGCTTTTCTATGATTTACTAGAAAATAAACTAAGACGGAGCTCACATCCATCATCCAGGCATGCCCTGGAGTAGAACCAAATTGGCAAGCACGCACACACAACATTAAATTAGTCCACATTGTGAACGCATTTCCTGTTGATGTTTACAGTCAATCTCCACACGCCTGGCTTGTGATGTCCTTAAGAACACGGCATCCATTTTAAGTTTATTTCGGCTCAGTCGTAAAATAAACTTTGGCAGCGATCCTCAACCTGTGAAATTGGCAAGAGTCCTTAGGAAGTCCACGAACAAACACCGAGAGTAATAGTTTAACAAGGTGTAGAATGAATCCTCCATCCCCACCCCCGAACACACTTTATATTGGATGCGTAGGTTACGATAAAACAATTGACAGCTTAGGCAGAGAATCGCTACAGACGTTTCTAACGCACTTGAGAGTCCCCTTACAGAATTTAGAAAACGTATGAGTCCACCAAACGTAGAGTTCTGCGCGAAGGTAAGATTTCTGAGTCCTTTCAGACAGGAACTGGTGAGTGACAGGGATGTCTTCTATCTCCATTTCTATTTCCGCTGACCAGTGACTAGATTACGAGGCCAACAATGGCAAACCACACAAAAATGGAGCTCAATGGAAGTTGGCAAAACATCTGATTGATCTGGAATTTGACAAAACATCTTAATGGTCTGGAATTTGATAAAACTTCCTAATGATCTGGAATTTGATAAAACTTCCTAATGATCTGGAATTTGATAAAACTTCCTAATGATCTGGAATTTGATAAAACTTCCTAATGATCTGGAATTTGATAAAACTTCTTAATGGTCTGGAATTTGATAAAACTTCCTAATGATCTGGAATTTGATAAAACATGTTAATGGTCTGGAATTTGATAAAACTTCATAATGATCCGAAATTTGATAAAACTTCTTAATGGTCTGGAATTTGATAAAACTTCTTAATGGTTTGGAATTTGATAAAACTTCCTAATGATCTGGAATTTGATATAAAACTTCCTAATGATCTGGAATTTGCTAAAACTTCTTAATGGTCTGGAATTTGATAAAACTTCCTAATGATCTAGAATTTGATAAAACTTCCTAATGATCTGGAATTTGATAAAACATCTTAATGGTCTGGAATTTGATAAAACTTTTTAATGGTCTGGAAATGGGTAAAACTTCCTAATGATCTGGAATTTGATAAAACTTCCTAATGATCTGGAATTTGATAAAACTTCTTAATGGTCTGGAATTTGATAAAGCTTCCAAATGATCCGAAATATGACAAAAACATCTTTATCATCTGAATTTGACAAAAATAACTTAATGATCTGGAATTTGACAAGACCGCTTAATAATCTGAAATGTGACAATGACTTTGGCTCTTCTGTCCCATAACAGCAATAAAATGCAAAATAATGAGAGGAAATAAAACTTGAAACTGGAAATACACAGAGAAAACAAAATAGTATGATAGTAATTGCAATAAGCAATAATCAAATTTAGTTAGGGACACAATCTACTAGAGGTGTAAGCATTCATATGTCTTGGTAGGAATTTAGTTAGGGACACAATCTACTAGAGGTGTAAGCATTCATATGTCTTGGTAGGAATTTAGTTAGGGACACAATCTACTAGAGGTGTAAGCATTCATATGTCTTTGTAGGAATTTAGTTAGGGACACAATCTACTAGAGGTGGTAGCATTCATATGTCTTGGTAGGAATTTAGTTAGGGACACAATCTACTAGAGGTGTAAGCATTCATATGTCTTGCTAGGAATTTAGTTAGGGACACAGTCTACTAGAGGTGTAAGCATTCATATGTCTTGGTAGGAATTTAGTTAGAGACACAGTCTACTAGAGGTGTAAGCATTCATATGTCTTGCTATGAATTTAGTTAGGGACACAGTCTACTAGAGGTGTAAGCATTCATATGTCTTGGTCGGAATTTAGTTAGGGACACAGTCTACTAGAGGTGTAAGCATTCATATGTCTTGCTAGGAATTTAGTTAGCGACACAGTCTACTAGAGGTGTAAGCATTCATGTGTCTTAGTAGGAATTTAGGCAACGTTGGAGGTACAGACAAAGATGTCAAAATAAGAATAGAAAAGGTAAGAGGAGTTTTCATTTGGGAACTTATGGTTTACACAAATTTTGTCCAACACAAACAGAAAAATGTTAAACTTCTAATTAAAGTTAGTTCTATAATATGGCTCTGAAACATGGACAACAATAAAAACAGCAACCAAACAGGTGCACACTTTCATAATCAGGGGCTTATTCAGACAGACGGGTTGAAATGATGAGATACGACCACAAAGGCGGAACTTACAGGTAGAAGACGGAACAATGGAACATGGCGTACCGGGAACGGTCCTGACTCTAGGTAGTAGGGCACTCGTTATAGCAACCAGCTGATAGAATTACAAGACAGTCTCTGTTTGATAATCCCCATGACAAGAGAAGCAGAGGTAGACCAAAACACACATGGAGAAGAGAGCTGGAGACAAGAGAAGTAGAGGTACACCAAAACACACATGGAGAAGAGAGCTAGAGACAAGAGAAGTAGAGGTACACCAAAACACACATGGAGAAGAGAGCTAGAGACAAGAGAAGTAGAGGTACACCAAAACACACATGGAGAAGAGAGCTAGAGACAAGAGAAGTAGAGGTACACCAAAACACACATGGAGAAGAGAGACAGAGACAAAGGAAACAGGGAAGGCGTTGGCAGAGCTGAACGGATGGTCCAGGATAGGAGGACTTCGCGTGTTTCTGTCGAAGCATTATGCCTCACAGGGAACTGAACACAGTTTTGTTTGATTGATTGGTTGATTGATTGATTGATTGCCATTCTGAACGCGTTTTATGTTGATGTTTACAGTCAACCTGCACATGCCTGCTCCTGGCCTGCTCAAGAACACGACATCCATCTTAGTGTTACTTCCGCTGAGTCGTAAAATAATTAAGTGATCCTAACCTGGGGTCTGCAATGCTTGCGGGAGTCCTGGAACCAATTCCAGATGTGCAGTAGTGACCCGTATCATCTGTTACTATGGATAGGGTACAGTGGTGGAGGATGCAGGAGGGATGGTGCGGAAGATGCTGGCCATAGCTATCCATATTGTCTCCTTAACTCCCAAAGAAGCGACATGATGTTAAACTTTGAATAAATATTTATACATATGTTACGTTTAATGCTGCCAGGTAACTCTTCTCGTACTGTTTCGTTCGGCTTCAAACTCGGAGATGTGTGACTCTAATAAAAGCAGTAGTCAGCTCGAAGATCTGACTATCTGCATACAGTATCCGGTGATAGGAACCAGGCTACTGCCAAGTCTCACTCCTTTCACATGTGCATGCTGGACAGGCGTGTGGTCACATACTCAGTAATTCAGGTACACACATCCAAAGCTGGAATCTTGAATTACTGATAGGGATCAAGATGCTGCAGTGGTCAGCGACCAATAGCTGCCAAGACCCTTGTACACCTCCACGTGGTGATCCTGGATAACAGGCTGTAGCAGTGCAGACTGGCTAAGAAGAAGGGATCGAAGAGGGAATGCTAACCCAGTACTAAAAAAATGCTTGCTGAAGTCGGATGTGTTAGACCGAAAGGTGCAAATATCGCAGCTAAGCTGTAAACTACGACACAACGAATTCCGTTCTCTGGACTACATTCTGCTTCTTAAGCCCTTTCAAGGTTTGGTAGCGGGAGATTGAGAACGAACGAACGAAGTAGAAGAAGAAGAATTGGTAATAGAGATGGGGTCTCAATCGTGTGTGCCCGTACGTAGACTAAAGGTGATTATTTGATCTCGCCTCGACAGCTGTTGGAAAGCGTCCTTTCAAAAAAGAACACTTTGCTCTCTTTCCCATTTAATCTAATTGTGGCATTTATGTTTATGTTATATTAAAGCTGCAGAGTTCATCCGTGTCTAGCAAACTTGTCGGCCATCTTGTTTCCTGTGATATTGAAAGGCTGGAATACATTCAATTGGCTTATTTTGGGAAAACCCGATTAATTCAACATTCTTGTGCTCGCCGCCAGTAGTGTGAAACATATATGATATAAGGGAAAGTCAGGTTTTTTCCTTGTTTGTTGATGTTGATTTGTTATGCAGCTCTAACCCGTTCCATCAATGTGCTGTTATATCTTATGGGGTCGTTAGAACATTCCTGGTAAAATGGGTTATAAAATGATAGAAAAATAAGTAATTTACCTGATTTTTAGGGGTAACTGAGATACTAATCCAGTCAGACAGAACATACCGACCAGAACGTCGCGTCAGGGTCAGGCAGAACATACTGACCAGGATGTCGCGTCAGGGTCAGGCAGAACATACTGACCAGGATGTCGCGTCAGGGTCAGGCAGAACATACCGACCAGAACGTCGCGTCAGGGTCAGGCAGAACATACTGACCAGGATGTCGCGTCAGGGTCAGGCAGAACATACTGACCAGGATGTCGCGTCAGGGTCAGGCAGAACATACCGACCAGAACGTCGCGTCAGGGTCAGGCAGAACATACTGACCAGGATGTCGCGTCAGGGTCAGGCAGAACATACTGACCAGGATGTCGCGTCAGGGTCAGGCAGAACATACCGACCAGAACGTCGCGTCAGGGTCAGGCAGAACATACTGACCAGGATGTCGCGTCAGGGTCAGGCAGAACCTACCGACCTGAACGTCGCGTCAGGGTCAGGCAGAACATACTGACCAGGATGTCGCGTCAGAGTCAGGCAGAACATACCGACCAGAACGTCGCGTCAGGGTCAGGCAGAACATACTGACCAGGATGTCGCGTCATGGTCAGCCAGAAAATACTGACCAGAACGTCGCGTCAGGGTCAGGCACAATATATTGACCAGGACGTCGCGTCAGGGTCAGGCACAATATATTGACCAAGACCACAATCTCTCTTCCGTGTAGCCTTCCCAGGAAACAGGCTGTTTTCAAGGCAGCCTGGCTGACGATATGTAGATCGATGTGATCCCCGTAGTAGTGAGAGCCACGCAGGTGAAGCCAAGTATAGCACAACCGCATGGAGGACCACGGCCCACCTTCATCAGCATGCTCGGGATGTGAGGAAAGCTAAAACAACCCGCCAAGTAATGTCCTATTCAGGGCGCACAAACGAGTAAACTTACTCTTTATGGGCATTAAACAACAACAACCCAATTTTTCGAGACATTTACCGAGACATTATAGAGACATTAACATATACATTATAGAGACATTAACAGAGACATTATAGATACATTCACAGAGACATTATAGAGACATTAACAGAGACATTATAGAGACATTTACAGAGACATTAACAGATACATTATAGTGAGATTAACAGAGACATTATAGAGACATTAACATAGACATTATAGAGACATTAAAAGAGACATTATAGAGACATTTACAGAGACATAATAGAGACATTCACAGAGACATTATAGAGACATTTACAGAGACATTAACAGATACATTATAGAGAGATTAACAGAGACATTATAGAGACATTAACATAGACATTATAGAGACATTAACAGAGACATTATAGAGACATTTACAGAGACATAATAGAGACATTCACAGAGACATTATAGAGACATTTACAGAGACATTATAGAGACATTAACAGACATTATAGAGACATTAACAGAGACATTATAGAGACATTTACAGAGACATTATAGAGACATTCACATAGACATTATAGAGACATTAACAGAGACATTATAGAGACATTTACAGAGACATTGTAGAGACATTTATCGAGATATTATAGAGACATTTACAGAGACATTATAGAGACATTCACAGAGACATAATAGAGACATTAACAGAGACATTATAGAGACATTTACAGAGACATTATAGAGACATTAACAAATACATTATAGAGACATTTACCGAAATATTATAGAGACATTTACCGAGACATTATAGAGACATTTACCGAGATATTATAGAGACATTTACAGAGACATTATAGAGACATTCACAGAGACATAATAGAGACATTAACAGAGACATTATAGAGACATTTACAGAAACATTATAGAGACATTTAC
Organism: Ariolimax columbianus; assembly: GCA_036924085.1. Classification (NCBI taxonomy): domain Eukaryota; kingdom Metazoa; phylum Mollusca; class Gastropoda; order Stylommatophora; family Arionidae; genus Ariolimax; species Ariolimax columbianus. The sequence goes on from JAVGWX010000009.1 coordinate 2,543,360, forward strand.
CGAGATATTATAGAGACATTTACCGAGACATTATAGAGACATTTACCGAGATATTATAGAGACATTTACAGAGACATTATAGAGACATTCACAGAGACATCATAGAGACATTAACAGAGACATTATAGAGACACTTACAGAGACATTATAGAGACATTTACCGAGATATTATAGAGACATTTACAGAGACATTATAGAGACATTCACAGAGACATAATATAGACATTTACATAGACATAATAGAGACATTTACATAGACATTATAGAGACATTTACAGAGACATTATAGAGACATTTACATAGACATTTACATAGACATTATAGAGACATTTACATAGACATTATAGAGACATTTACATAGACAATATAGAGACATTAACAGATACATTATAGAGAGATTAACAGAGACATTATAGAGAGATTAACAGAGACATTATAGAGACATTAACAGAGACATTATAGAGACATTAACATAGACATTATAGAGACATTAACATAGACATTAACAGATACATTATAGAGACATTTACATAGACATTATAGAGACATTTACAGAGACATTATAGAGACATTAACAGAGACATTATAGAGACATTAACAGAGACATTATTGAGACATACCGATGGGATCGCATGACCCAATTGATGTGGTTTGATGACAAATGAGCATGCGTCAATTCCATTAAAATATACTACTGAATTCTGGGTATAAATTATAAGTCATTTGACAAGACAGAGGGCGGATGAGGGTGGGGACATATAGTTTATCGATAAAGCCTATTTGCGAATGATGTACATTGAGGTTAGCAACACCATCATGTAACACCATTTAAAACCAACATTGCAAATGTTAAATGCTTTGAAGCTCCCAGTTATATTGGTGGTCCTGTTCTTCCCTTGGAATCAATGAATCACCTCGAGGGACAAGTGGGTTGGAGGGGGGGAGGGGGGGGGCGTCCGAGATCTGGAACAGGTACAAACCAGATTACCATGTAGAACTTCAGTGAAAGAAATTATGTGGCATTTCTTCTAATTGTTGGATCCAGTAGACAGACTTAGAGGATCAGGTTAATGGGTGGATGTCCTTGTGGTTGCCATAGAACGCGAGTCGGTTTGCTTTTTTTATATATCCTCAAATGAACATTGAACCGAGGCAAGTGTTAACCCGTCTCATTTTGCCAGAGACAGACCTCCAAAACGTTCGTGTCACGTCAGTCAGAGACAGACCTCCAAAACGCTAGTGTCAGTTCAGTCAGAGACAGACCTCCAAAACGTTCGTGTCACGTCAGTCAGAGACAGACCTCCAAAACGCTAGTCTCACGTCAGTCAGAGACAGACATCCAAAACGCTAGTGTCACGTCAGTCAGACAGACCTCCAAAACGCTAGTGTCACGTCAGTCAGAGACAGACCTCCAAAACGTTCGTGTCACGTAAGTCAGAGACAGATCACCAAAACGCTAGTGTCACGTCAGTCAGAGACAGACCTCCAAAACGTTCGTGTCACGTAAGTCAGAGACAGATCACCAAAACGTTCGTGTCACGTCAGTCAGGGACAGATCACCGAAACGTTCGTGTCACGTCAGTCAAGGACAGATCACCAAAACGTTCGTCCACTTGCACCTCTCGTGTCACGTCAGTCAGGGACAGATCACCAAAACGTTCGTGTCACGTCAGTCAGGGACAGATCACCAAAACGTTCGTCCACTTACACCTCTCGTGTCACGTCAGTCAGAGACAGACCTCCAAAACGCTCGTGTATACCCAATCGTTCTGATCACAGAAACATCAATTTGGTTGGACTGTTTGATGTTGCCAGCCCAAACGTGCCCTCGCTCTTCAACAACAGCTAACGTGCATGATTATTCATCATTTGGGTTTGTATTGTTGATGTTCATGACCTTTGATGTTTATGACCTTTGATGTTCATGACCTTTGATGTTCATGACCTTTGATGTTCATGACCTTTGATGTTCATGACCTTTGATGTTCGTGACCTTTGATGTCCATGACCTTTGATGTCCATGACCTTTGATATGAGATTGTATCCAAGTTGAAATGTCAATCTTGGCCTTGAATTTCTAATTGTATTTTGCTGTTAATCTCAGGACCTCTGAACGGTGCTGGCCATACCCTAAGCTGGCGCCGGGGTTTTCTGTTGTCTTTGGGCTGGTACTGCCATTAGTCCGTTGTCCGTTAGTTGACCTTCGACGTCACTACAGCCGCAGCTTTGATTGATCCATTGAGAACCCTATACAGTTTTTCAGCTAGACCAGTACAGCATAACCTGTTCAAAAATGTTCTGTTACAAAAAAAACACAACGAATTGTATGCTTGACTTGACTTTGTCGCTCTGCTTCTACCACGGGGTGTAGAGCCTTCTACCACGGGGCGTAGAGCCTTCTACCATGGGCGTAGAGCCTTCTACCACAGGGTGTAGAGAGCCTTCTACCACAGGGCGTAGAGATCCTTCTACCACAGGGCGTAGAGAGCCTTCTACCATGGGATATAGAGTCTTCTACCACGGACGTAGAGCCTTCTACCATGGGCGTAGCGCCTTCTACCACGAGATGTAGAGAGCCTTCTACCACAGGGTGTAGAGAGCCTTCTACCACAGGATGTAGAGAGCCTTCTACCACAGGGTGTAGAGAGCCTTCTACCACGGGCGTAGAGAGTCTTCTACCACAGGGTGTAGAGAGCCTTCTACCACGGGATGTAAAGTTTTCTACCACGGGATGTAAAGTTTTCTACCACGGGATGTAAAGTTTTCTACCACGGGATGTAAAGCTTTCTACCACGGGATGTAAAGTTTTCTACCATGGGGTGTAAAGTTTTCTACCACGGGATGTAAAGTTTTCTACCATGGGATGTAAAGTTTTCTACCACGGGATGTAAAGTCCTCCTTCCTTTTTCTGTGGCTTAAAATGTCTACAGAATGAAGTTTCCTCTCAGCTTTTCAACTCAAATCGCCAGTTTGTTACTAAATCTTTTCAATTTACAACTTCACTATTCTTTGCTCCCCTCTCGTCTCCGGTAATATGAGGGTACATGCTAATTACACTTGACATATTTATGTTAAACCTATTACTATATTGGACGAGTCTAGAAAAGACAAAATGCAAGCCCATATATCATTATCCATATGAGCAATGTCTTGTAAGAAACTATATTGGACATACGAACCATCGCATAACCGCTGACAATCTTCATTGGACATACAAACGATAAGTTCATGTGATAGTCTAGACAGCTTGGCTGTAGACAGACTCGTAAGATGATACATCAGACAACAATGCAGAAAACATCTTAGAATGATTATGCCCACAATTGAACCACAGGATTTCCCTGAAAAAGTCTCACCAATGAAAGATCCCTCTAGAAAAGGTCTCTCTCTCCCTCAGATGTCTGAGTCTCACATTTTAAGAAACCTTGTTCCAGTGGATATTCTCATGTCCAGTTAGATGTTAATTCTATTGATCTAAAACTGCAGCCTTTTTTGGCGCCGGCTGTCCATTTTGTTGTAGAAGTTGTTTATTTTTGTGCTTTGTTCAGACACGCGAGCCAGTTCGCCAGAAGAATCTCTCACACGCCAGTATCTGGAAATAGATGTATAGCTGTCATGTCAGGGCTGACCTGGAAGTATTGCAATCACATGTTCGATAGGGATTTTAGTTCCTTTCAAAATATTCTTCTTCTTCTTCTTCTTCTTCTTCTTCTTCTTCTTCTTCTTCTTCTTCTTCTTCTTTTTCTTCGTCTTCTTCGTCTTCTTCTTCTTCTTCTTCTTCTTCTTCTTCTTTTTCTTCTTTTTCTTCGTCTTCTTCTTCTTCTTCTTCTTCTTCTTCTTCTTCTTCTTCTTCGTTCGAAACTAAACAAGTCAAAGGTCCAATAATTATAATGTATGTGGCTGTAACAATGAGGCGGGTTATGTCAGACAAAGAGCAGCTTAGCGTGGTGGTTAGCGCGCTGGCTTCGCATCTGAATGGCCCTGGGTTCATTCCCCAGCTGAGGCGGTTTTCAAACCGCAACGGGTCCCGGGTCGACCCAGCCTTAAATGGGTACCGGTTCAGTCCAGGAAGTAAAGGCGGCCGGAGTGATACTGACCCTATCATCCACTAAGTGCCGTGGGTTACACACCATATTTCCTATGCGCCGCACGGCGTGCTGGGATCTTTTGTGTGTGTCAGACAGCGTTCTGCGCCAGACTGCTCAGCACATCCATTTTCAGCTTGCTTTTCTTTGTAACTACTGCCCTACGTGTTTGCATCCAGTCTACCTGCAAGGCCGCAGTTGTTGTTAGAAGTGTCTCTGACAGAAAAAGCTGTCTTACTGGACCAGCGACCGTATCTTATCTTGACCTAGTTCGCTGACCACTGGAAGCCAATGATGGCTTTACAACTACCGCACTCCTCTCCTCCACACTACTTCACTCCCCTAACAGGTAGCCATCTACGGCTGAGTCGACTGGAGCGTGTATAACTAATATTGTACCTTTGTCATGGGTAAATGGCACTCTACCACTGTGTTACAGAATGACCCGAAGATGTAACGACAATGAATATATGTGGTAAGAAGACGGTACACACATATACTACTGGTAGCCACACGCGTCCCCCGACTCTCACAGACGTCCTAGAGAACACACTTGCTGCTAGGGAGGAATTAGATAAGAATATAATTCAACAAGGTTTCATAAAATGCTGTGTTTGAGAGGGATCAAGATGCTGAACCGTTCATCAGCTGCAGCAGTCACCTATAGCGTCTCCACCACGACCGGTCCTCAGTCTGGATGAGAAAGGAGGAAGTTTGAACGTGGGACAAACTGCTACAAAAACGACAACCAAAACACACCATAAGAAATCCTTGAAGGGAAAGGTCCCCTCAGCAGGGTCTGTGACGCGGCTCAGTCAAACCCGAAAGGAAGCTGCAATGCGATTACCTTTCTTTCGACAAGGAAGCCTTCCAGACTCGGCACCTGGAATGTTAGAGCCATGTGGGAGCAGTGGAAGACGGAGCAGATTGTAAAAGAGTGGGAGCTATATGGCATTAGTATCCTTGAGCTGAGTGCGACTAGATGGGCTGAGTGAGACTAGATGGGCTGAGTGAGACTAGATGGACTGAGTGAGACTAGATGGACTGAGTGAGACTAGATGGGCTGAGTGAGACTAGAGTGAGACTAGATGGGCTGAGTGAGACTAGATGGGCTGAGTGAGACTAGATGGGCTGAGTGAGACTAGATGGGCTGAGTGAGACTAGATGGGCTGAGTGAGACTAGATGGGCTGAGTGAGACTAGATGGGCTGAGTGAGACTAGATGGGCTGAGTGAGACTAGATGGGCTGAGTGAGACTAGATGGACTGAGTGAGACTAGATGGGCTGAGTGAGACTAGATGGGCTGAGTGAGACTAGATGGGCTGAGTGAGACTAGATGGGCTGAGTGAGACTAGATGGGCTGAGTGAGACTAGATGGGCTGAGTGAGACTAGATGGGCTGAGTGAGACTAGATGGGCTGAGTGAGACTAGATGGGCTGAGTGAGACTAGATGGACTGAGTGAGACTAGAGTGAGACTAGATGGGCTGAGTGAGACTAGAGTGAGACTAGATGGGCTGAGTGAGACTAGATGGACTGAGTGAGACTAGAGTGAGACTAGATGGGCTGAGTGAGACTAGATGGACTGAGTGAGACTAGAGTGAGACCAGATGGGCTGAGTGAGACTAGAGTGAGACTAGATGGGCTGAGTGAGACTAGAGTGAGACTAGATGGACTGAGTGAGACTAGAGTGAGACTAGATGGGCTGAGTGAGACTAGATGGGCTGAGTGAGACTAGATGGGCTGAGTGAGACTAGATGGACTGAGTGAGACTAGAGTGAGACTAGATGGGCTGAGTGAGACTAGATGGACTGAGTGAGACTAGAGTGAGACTAGATGGGCTGAGTGAGACTAGATGGGCTGAGTGAGACTAGATGGGCTGAGTGAGACTAGATGGACTGAGTGAGACTAGAGTGAGACTAGATGGGCTGAGTGAGACTAGATGGACTGAGTGAGACTAGAGTGAGACTAGATGGGCTGAGTGAGACTAGAGTGAGACTAGATGGGCTGAGTGAGACTAGATGGACTGAGTGAGACTAGAGTGAGACTAGATGGGCTGAGTGAGACTAGATGGACTGAGTGAGACTAGAGTGAGACTAGATGGGCTGAGTGAGACTAGATGGACTGAGTGAGACTAGAGTGAGACTAGATGGGCTGAGTGAGACTAGATGGACTGAGTGAGACTAGAGTGAGACTACATGGACTGAGTGAGACTAGATGGGCTGAGTGAGACTAGATGGGCTGAGTGAGACTAGATGGGCTGAGTGAGACTAGATGGGCTGAGTGAGACTAGATGGGCTGAGTGAGACTAGATGGGCTGAGTGAGACTAGATGGGCTGAGTGAGACTAGATGGGCTGAGTGAGACTAGATGGACTGAGTGAGACTAGATGGGCTGAGTGAGACTAGATGGGCTGAGTGAGACTAGATGGACTGAGTGAGACTAGATGGACTGAGTGAGACTACATGGACTGAGTGAGACTAGATGGGCTGAGTGAGACTAGATGGGCTGAGTGAGACTAGATGGACTGAGTGAGACTAGAGTGAGACTAGATGGGCTGAGTGAGACTAGATGGACTGAGTGAGACTAGATGGGCTGAGTGAGACTAGATGGGCTGAGTGAGACTAGATGGACTGAGTGAGGAAAGGTACTATTGGTAACAGGGGAGACTTATATACTCAGGACATGAGGAAGAGAGAAACGCACCACAATCAGAGAGAGTGGCCCTAATGCTCTCAGTGGAGGCTCAGACTGCGCTCATAGAGTGGAGAGCAGCTGGATCACAACTGTTGATGGATACATTTATAACAAAGAACAAGAAAGTTAAACTAAATATAATTCAGGGATATGACCCAACAAAGGAAAAGGAAGACACAGTTAAAGAGGTTTTCTACAGCAGATTACAGCAGCTCAGGGAGGACTGACATTATCTTACTAATGGGAGACGTCAACGCAAAAATAGGACATGACAACTGGGTATATAAGGACATCTTCGGGAGGGAGGGAGGGACTACGAGTCCTAAACGTTTGCAGATTTTTGTGCAGGAAACAAATTGGTCATAGAAGAAAGAAAGTTTGCACACAGAGACATTCATAAGACAACATGGCATCAGCAGACCAGAGGATGAAGAGTCACACTGACCACGTCTGGGTTAACTCCACATTCAGGTGATTATTATTAGATGTCAGGGTCTACAGGTGCGGGGTGAGGTGCCTAAATGTGGCCTCAGTCTACTTTGTAGCGATTGTGAAGGTACATCTGAAGTTAAGGATAGACAAAAAGGTGAAAGTCAGCAGGTCACGGTACAGCAGGCCACGGTACAGCAGGCCACGATACAGCAGGCTACGGTACAGCAGGCAACGGTACAGCGTAAAATACATGAAAGAAGATGATAAGAAAAACGAGTTGTTTGTTGTCTGTTGTTTGTTGTCTATTGTTTGTTGTCTGTTGTTTGTGAGATTGTTTTTATCTCCATTCAGTTTTTGCCCCGTTTTGTCTCGCGAGGCCAGTATTGTTCTCTCTCTTCCTGCGTATGCTCCCCACATGGGCACCTGTCATATGTCCCAATCCTCATTTTGTTGTAAGGATGACCCTTGAGTCTGTTATACCCAGTTCTCAGTCTGATGATGGCGGCTTACCCCTCTCTAGTCAAATAATAGTGGTTGTCTTCTTGTCGGAGGTCAAGGTGCTTGTCGGATGTCAAGGTGCTTGTCGGAGGGTCAAGGTGCTGGTCGGAGGTCAAGGTGCTTGTAGGAGGTCAAGGTGCTTGTCGGAGGGTCAAGGTGCTGGTCGGAGGTCAAGTTGTTGATCAACCAATTTCCCTCTGACCTTAGATTCAATTATGACCTTGGCCTCATTGTACATGATCTCAGGTCTGTTTGTGGGTTAGCTATTCCACACTTTGCTAGTGTATCTGCAGTTTGAGATCCTGGTGTTTCTGTTGAGGTCAGCTGCTCAATCTCTCTATCTCTATCTCTCTCTCTCTCTCTCTCTGAGGTGGTGAGACCAATAACTTACCGCCATTATTAGAATATGTCCTGATGTCCACACAAGTAACTCTCGTTTGTAAAGCGAGAAACGGCGTGATACCCCCAGCCACAAGAGTACCGGCCTTGATCTTCATTACCAACACGCTCGAGTGGATCCATCAGTAAATGAGTACCTGATTTACTGTTAACGAGAGCAATACATTAAAAAAGGTAATTTTCAACCCCACGCCCGAATGGTGTGCTGGGGTCTGTGTGTATGACAAGAACAAGAGCAGCACCCCTGCCCCCACAGGGGCGACTAACTGTGTGACATGGCATAACATTGACCATGGTTAGGGGGTTTGTTAAGAGCAGCATAGATGGCGCCTAACAGGCTGCTGGTCTACTTTGCTCTAGTGTTTGAGTCTATTAAGCTTGACTCGCACATCAGTTAACCACCCTACATAGTAGAGTGCTAAGCTGCTCGAGCCTAGCCCGCTAAGCAGGAAATCCTCCTCCTGTCTACATCCAGCTCATACCAGAGATGGGACCTACACAGCGGCCTATACCCCTGAAGAAGTACAGGTCAACTAAGACCAAAGCTAAGATAGCACATACATTGTTGTGGTCTTTTACAGTGGAGTCTAACACTCCATCCCCGATGACAGTGTCTGCTATGAAACTAGGTTTGCCTTGTAGTGTTAGTGTCCGAGTGATTTCTGAGAGAACTGTGACGGTGACTAGGATAGGAACACTGCCACAGTCAGCGCTGAACTTCAGAGACATTAACAGTGCATTGCAACCCCAGTAGGGCATTCTTCAACTCATGTCCTTCACACATCGCCAGTCAAACAGACCCCTGGTAGGCTGAGTATTAAGTAGTCATCTGACTTTGGGAGAAAGTTCCAATAATCTCCCCTCACCATCTGACTTTCGGAGAAAGTTCCAATAATCTGCCCTCACCATCTGACTTTGGGAGAAAGTTACAATAATCTCCCCTCACCATCTGACTTTCGGAGAAAGTTCTAGTAATCTGCCCTCACCTTCTGACTTTGGCAGAAAGTTCCAATAATCTCACCTCACCATCTGACTTTCGTAGAAAGTTCCAATAATCTGCCCTCACCATCTGACTTTGGGAGAAAGTTCCAATAATCTCCCCTCACCATCTGACTTTCGGAGAAAGTTCTAGTAATCTGCCCTCACCTTCTGACTTTGGGAGAAAGTTCCAATAATCTCCCCTCACCATCTGACTTTCGTAGAAAGTTCTAGTAATCTGCCACCTTCTGACTTTGGGAGAAAGTTCCAATAATCTCCCGTCACCATCTGACTTTGGGAGAAAGTTCCAATAATCTCATTTCACCATCTGACTTTGGGAGAAAGTTCCAATAATCTCCCCTCACCATCTGACTTTCGGAGAAAGTTCCAATAATCTCCTCTCACCATCTGACTTTGGGAGAAAGTTCCAATAATCTCCCCTCACCATCTGACTTTGGGAGAAAGTTCTAGTGATCTGCCCTCACCATCTGACTTTGGGAGAAAGCTCTAGTAATCTCCTCTCACCTTCTGACTTTCGGAGAAAGTTCTAGTAATCTTACTTCAACTACAATATTGGTATAACGGGAGGGTCTGAAGACGGATGCAATAGGTGGGTCGGGTCACGTTGGGTCGGGTCACGATGGATCCGGTCACGATGGATCACGAGAGGTCGGGTCACGGAGGGTCGGGTCACGATAGGTCGGGTCACGGAAGGTCGGGACATGATGGATCGGTTCACGGAGGGTCGTGTCACGGTGGGCCGGGTCACGTTGGGTCGTGTCACGATGGGTCGGGTCACGATGGCTCGGGTCCCGATTGCTTAGCGTCTGGTTCTTGAAGACGTGTGTACCAGGACCATCTGAACGGTTTTCATTGATATATTAACCGTGCATGTTTGAACTCTTGAGTGGTGCAGCAAATGAAAAGAGTTCGCGTCCTGTAGCAACCCTTTCTTTTGTGTCCAGCTATAAAAAAGGGAAACCTGCAGCACTTTTATAGGCTGCATGGCATCGAAGAAGGGGATAATTCCTCTAACAATTATAACTCGCACACATCGCAGGCACATACACATTAACTTAACCTACTTTACGGCCAAAAGGTCTTTGTCAGTGACACAGAAGATTTTAAATGAAAACCACTAAAAAATCATAATGACAATGAACTCGGATGAATGATATACTTATCTAAGCACACATCCAGCACATGCCCAAGTCGTGTACCTCAGAGGAAGCGGAAGTGGGCAGGGATGTGTGAGGATGTGTAATCCCAGAGTGCCAGATAAGAAGACGCCATCTCAACGAGAAAGCGAGGAAGGGGATTGGTCACTCCATCCCACATACGAGGATGAATCGTTCACTGCCACAATGAGACCGACACGTCAGAGTTGACTAGCAGTGCCTGACCCCTATACTAGAAGACCTTCCAATTCATGCTCATCACACAAACTAACGGCCTTTAAAATTGTATATTCAATTTTCTATATATAATGTATGACTGAAGTGAATAATTCTTTTCTCTGGACTGGGAATATGAACCAGAGAACAATGAATTCTTCCACCCTGTATCCTCAGAGACATGCTATAACGCGCCACGGATCCCTTCCCATTGTGTTCACTAGTCTGCTAGTGAAGTTCCCTCCAAAAACGACAAATCAGACTTCAATCAATATAAACCACACATAAACTCACCCAAACGATTTTTCACATCGACTAAAACTAAACCACTCCACCACTCCACCGCTCCCAGTTATTCCTGGTCTCGGCTTTCATCCACAAATCAGTCAGATCGCTTCTCCGTCCTACAGTGCAGAGCTTCTAATCGATATTCCTAATCAATTCTGGTGGGTGTATGAATAATATTGAGACATGTTGCAGCTCGAGTTGCCTTCTTTACGTTCGAACTTACCTGTCCGCCTGAGGAGAGATGGAGTAGGGGAGGGGGGTGTGGGGGCGGAGTTGAGCCAGGGGTGGGGGAGGGGTGTGAGAGAGAGAGAGAATATATAGCCTTCTTTGTTTTCTCAAAGGCAGCATTAAAAGGAAGAGCGACAAAGTATGGCTGTCCTCGACTTGAGGGAGGATGTGGATTTCTTTAAACGTTATCAGCAGCAGACGGGTGTATCCCTAGGGCACGCATGCGCCAACTAAGCACGTGACACAAAGTTCCTACTTGACAAATATTATCGACTTGCCAGAATTATATGACCTCGTGTATTATACAACATTGAAGATTTGAATTCGTTTCTTTTTCGGTTACTTCTTCTTTTTTCATCATCATCTTCTTCTTCTTCTTCTTCTTCTAGTTTTTCTTTCAAATGACACCGTTATTTGTAAAGCTGTTTTATCTCTATACAGCTTTTGTCTCATATCTGTCTCACGAGGCCAGTATTGTTCTCTCTCTTCCTGAGTGAGCATGCAGCTTTGTAGGATGTGTTCCACGGTCATGATATACTCCCCACATGGGCACCTGTCATCTTCTCCAATCCTCATTTTCTTGTAAAGATGACCTTGAGTCTGTTATGCCCAGTTCTCAGTCTCAAGATGATGACTTGCTCTTCTCTAGTTAAGTTATAGTAGCTGTCTTCTTTTTGAAAGTCGGGGTGTTGATCAGCCCATTTTACCCTGAAGTTGGCTTTAATTATGGTCTTGGCCTCATTATATGTGATACTCAGGTCTGTTTGTGGGGATGCTCCGCCACTCTTTGCTAGTTTGTCTGCAGCTTCATTTCCTTCAATATTGCAGTGGGATGGGATCCACTGTGTGACCAACCTTGGGTGTTCTGCTGAGAGCTGCGTCAGGGAGAACATACATTGCTCGAGATGTTCATCTTTGTGTTGATTTAGCGCTGCTAAAACTGACGCGACATTCTAAGTTTTCTTGGTGGATTACACACTAAGTAGTGGTCTTCAGTGTATCTGCTTCCGCACAAAAGGTATTATTATTAATAATTTTGTTCTTCATTCATTAGTCTGTAATAGACCCCTCCACCTCCATTGGGTGCGTCTCTGTTGGCTGAGCCATCTGTAGATACGTGTATCCATGTTTCTGGCGAGTATACTCTTCTTAGATATTCTTCTGTGATAAATTTGCTTTCTACGAGTAAATCTGTCTGAGCTCCCTTTTTCCATATTCCCTCTATGGTTTCTACCATCTCAGGGGACTTGGCTTTTTTCCATGGTGGGATTTGGGATGTTTGTTTTAGATCTCTAATAACTGCCTGGCTTATGATTTGGTCTGCTTTTGCAAGTTCTTTTGTTTTTTTATGAAGTGGTTTCTCTTTAATCTCCCTCATCCCATGCGATTTATCCTGTCATGTATTTGCTGATCTGGCATGCGTTTGAACTTCTTCCCTTGCTGGAGTGTTTTTGTTGTCTCTGCTCGTCTCCATACCTTTGATTGGTGTGATGTTCTCCATTGCATTTATTTGTGTTGTGTAACAGTTCCAGTCGGAGCAGAAAATTAAGGGCAGGGGTGATGTGGTCGGCGACTCTGAGAACAAAGGTATCTGAACGTGTGCCAAGTTTAGTTCGTCTCGTGACTATGCCCAGGTCCCTCACCGTCTCGACACTAAGTCGACAAAGGAAAACGGGGGTTGGGGGAAAGAATGTGTCTGTACAGGTAGGTGCTAAACTCTCTGGCGTTCAGATTTGGATAGTATGGGGCTAGTGACAGACAGAGACCAACAAAGCTTGCTTCGACATTTTGAATGACAGGAATTCAGTAATTCGTTCCAATAACAACTAAATAGAGATAGATCCAAACTAGAGTGATGGCTGGGTCAGACATTCCACAGAATACATTGGACAGCTCTGATACTGCTTGAGACTATATAATACTAGACAAAGTTTAACTCAAGCAGACTGGCCATGGAGAGAGAGAGAGAGAGAGAGAGAGAGAGGGAGAGGGAGAGAGAGAGAGGCATACATTTAGCTAAGAGTCTGTTTAGCTCGTCGACTTATGGAAGAGCGATTGATATTCTGTTTTACGAATGTTAGTGAGATAGAATGGAAATAAGGTGGCGGAACCAGCATACGCCTTTGAGTCTTGGCCAGTCGCTCTATAATGTGTGTTGGGCGCCCTGTGTCTAGAATAGTTATAAATGTGTGTGTAGTGCGTGAAGGATACAGAGGGAACGATGTATGTTCCAGAGTGTGTGTATACGCAGATCGATTGAGTGTGTTATCGCAAGTGAGTATACGTTGAATAGATTGAATGTATTATGTCAAGATCACCCGCCTGAGGGGATCTGAGTGTGAGTGAATGCACAGAATACGATCGTGAGGACGAGGTTTTTGGAGTGTGTTGAGGGTGCAGATAAGGGGAGGGGAGTGTGCGGCTAGAACTCGGTGGGGTAGTTCGGAGGAATATTCAATAGCTTGTGCTTATAACCTCCGCGTATCTATTTAGTTAAGATGTATTTCTTGTGTTATTTTTAATCTCATTGCACTCACTTTAATAGTTGTTGTTATAGTATGATGTAAGAACTGCGTGCTATGTTATTTGCTGTGAGTGGTTGAATGATGTGGATACACGTGGTAACATTCGAGATAGAAAAACCCCAGTGAAAACCTGGACTCTGTTACAGTTGTTCTCATAACTCCAGTGGTTTTGGGTTGTATTCATTTTTTTAAGAAATTGTTTGTTGCTGTGGACCATGCTGCTATCCTGTATTCTAGCACTGGTCTCACATAACTTGTGTACAGTTTCTTTAGTGTGCCCGTGTCAGCTCCCCATGTTGAGCCTGCTGTCCCGTACTCTAGCACTGGTCTCACATAACCTGTGTACAGCTTTTTTTATGGTGCCCGTGTCAGCTCCCAATCTTTCCCATTATGGCCACTCGGTTATTAGATTTGTTGGTGGCTTTTTGGATCTGGTTTTTCTATGTCAACCTTGAGTCCATCGGACTTATGTCAAGGGGGAGGGTATGGTTATTTACTGTTAGGGTCACTTCCTGGAGATTTGGAGAAGATGGTGTACGTGCTTTTAGTTTCGTTTATGATAATTTGCCATTGTTGTGTCCATGTCTCTATTTTGTTTAGGGCCTCCTGCATTTGGTATCTAGCTACATGTGTAGACTTCGGATGTCCATAGTGCCAGGTCATCTGCATATAGTGCACTGTGTACTCTTTTAGGGATTTCTGTGATTATATCATTGAGGGACAGCATGGGTGAGCGTATTCCACCTTGTGGAACTCCTTGTTCCATTTTCATCTTTTTGCTGAGGTGTCCTTGGAGTTGCTCTTTTGATGTCCTGTTATCTAGATAATCACTGATCCACTTGTACATGTTGTTAGTTACACCCATTTTCAGTAGTTTGAGTTTTAACCTGCTCTTCCATATTCTAACAAAAACTTTTTCTACGTCTATCCAGACTGCCAGTGTTTTCTTTTTTTCTTGAAATCCATCTTCAATCTCCTGCGAGATATATGTCACATGATCTTCGGTCGATCTGTTTCTACGAAAACCTGCTTGCTAGGAGATAAGTAAATTATTTGATTCCATTTGCCAGGTTATTCTAGTGTTAACTATTCGTTCCATTAGTTTCCCCACACAGCTGAGTAGACTAATAGGTCTGTAACTGCCTGGCTTCATGTTGTCTTTCTCATGTTTAAAGATGGGGATAGTCCTTGCCTCCTTCCACACTGTGGGGACAGTTCCTTGTTTCCAGCTTGTGTTAAAGATGTGTAGCAGTTCGTTCTTTGCTATTCTCCCATGTTAGAGAGCATTTCATTAGTGATGCCATCCTTTTCTGGGGCTTTCCTCTTCTTTAGTTGACTAATGACTGACTCCAATTCTGTCTCGGTGATATCTACTATCAGATGGTACTCAGGTAATCGTATTGAGTGCTCCATGTGGAGACATAAGATGCAATACTGCGATAAAGCTGACAGCAGCCAGGGACTCATAGCAATTGGCGACCCTGGAAACTGGCTAGACTAGTGCAGTCTTCCTATGGGCCGCAGGGGGAGCAGGGACTAAAACAGCACCACCTGAAACAGGATGTCGGGCCGAAAAGTGCAGTTATCGCTGCATCGCTATCATCTACGACATAACGTCATTTTCAGTTCAGAAGAAGAAGAAGAAGATGCAGAAGGAGAACAAGAAAAAGAAGAACAAGAACAAGAAGAAGAAGAACAAGATGAAGAGGAAGAATAAGCAGTGTTCCATTTGTTTATCTCTTTCTTAATGTACCTTTTCAAGTCTGCTGGGATTTTATTTCAACTTGTTTCTGCCTAATTTTGGACTAGAATATTCGCTGCCATTTTACCGGTTAGTTCCTTTCCTATATTTCCAATCGCAATTGATGGCTTGGAACTGTTTTCGTCACTCAAGACCTTTGCTAGCTTCCAGAGCTTCTTATTCTCTCTCTATCAAAGTTAACGGTTTCTGTATGCTCGTGCCAGCCTTTGCTAGCTTCCAGAGCTTCTTGCTCTCTCTCCATCAAAGTTAACGGTTTCTGTATGCTCGTGCATGCTTGGTTGACTGTTTTCCTATATCTTGCAGCAGCTGCAGATGTTGCTTTCTTGGTTTTGGCAAATCTCAGCTCTTTCTCTTGCCTCTGTTAACGGAAGTTACATCTGTTGCACTTCTGGTTACCAATACAGTTTGTAATTTCTTCTGGTGCCTCTTGTGATGTTCTCCATTGTTGCCTTTAGAAGACACTGGTTGAAGGTTTCCACCATCTTGCCTACTTTCTTGTGGTGAGTATTGATGGACTGGTAGTAAAGATGTGTACTTGTGGCAAACTTCTGCCAGTCTGCTCTCTTATAGTTCCATCTGGGCAATGGTTTGTGGTCTGATGGAATGATTCACATGTTTATTGTAAGTTTGATGGGTCTGTGGTCTGATGGAATGATTCACATGTTTATTGTAAGTTTGATGGGTCTGTGGTCTGATGGAATGATTCACAGGTTTATTGTAAGTTTGATGGGTCTGTGGTCGCTTTCTGCTAGACGTGCGAGTACTGTTCTTTTGGATTTTTGACAGGTCGCCGTGGATGAAAGCAAGGTCATGAAATTATGTTGCTGTCCATCGCCTTGAATAGAATGTTGGCTGGTCGTCTGGGAGGTTGGCCAAGTAACCTTTGCTATCAACTTCTCACGAGTCTAATTCGTGATCACCCACGTTGATCTTTGCGTAACCGCACCTCTCAGACTGGTTGTTAAAATCCTCTACCACCATGGATGCATGGTCCATAATATTCCTGGCTTCTGGATCCATATTGTTTTGTTGGCGGGCAGTACGTATTATAGATTCTTACTGTCTGATTCGGTCAGGTTATGTCCACTTCTATTGTCTCGGATTGTTTCTTCGTTTCCACCGAGATCACTTTTGAAGGAATCGACATTTCTTCTTTTCTTCTTCTTCTTCTTCTTCTTCTTCTTCTTCTTGTTCTTCTTCTTCTTCTTCTTCATCATCTTCGTTGTCGTCTTCTTCTTCGTTTCTCTTCATTGCTGATTTTCGTTCCCTAACAGTAAGTCTAGTGCCAGTTTAAAGCTGGGTCAACGATGACGTTACATTACGGGAGTTGAGCCCGTATCTTTGCATGGAAAGTCAGTGCCCTACCAATACGATGATCAGACACTCTTGAGGAATAAAAGAGGCGCAACATTCGTGTCTCTGCCATGTTCTCAATCTCCCGCTACCAAGCCCTGAACGTTCTCAATCTCCCGCTACCAAGCCCTGAACGTTCTCAATCTCCCGCTACCAAGCCCTGAACGTTCTCAATCTCCCGCTACCAAGCCCTGAACGTTCTCAATCTCCCGCTACCAAGCCCTGAACGTTCTCAATCTCCCGCTACCAAGCCCTGGACGTTCTCAATCTCCCTCTACCAAGCCCCGAACGTCCTCAATCTCCCTCTACCAAGCCCTGAACGTTCTCAAACCCCCCGCTACCAAGCCCTGAACATTCTCAATCTCCCGCTATCAAGCCCTGAACGTTCTCAATCTACCGCTACCAAGCCCTGAACGTTCTCAATCTCCCGCTACCAAGCTCTGAACGTTCTCAAACCCCCGCTACCAAGCCCTGAACGTTTTCAATCTACCGCTACCAAGCCCTTTAAAAGGCTTAGCGAGTAGCAGGATGTAAAGAGAAAACAGAATGTGTTGCGGATGTCGTAGTTTACAGCTTGACTTCAATATTGACATCTTTCGGTCCGACACCTCCAACTTGAGCAGTCATGCTTGAGTACCGCACCAGCTATCTCTCTTCGATCCCTCCTCCTTATTCAGCCTTCCCTCTTCGATCCCTCCTCCTTATCCAGTCTTCCCTCTTCGATCCCTCCTCATTATTCAGTATTTCATGCTGCAGCCTGGTATGTAGCATCACTACTATCTGGAGTCCATGAGCCTGGAGACACCCCTCTCAGCCACCAGACCCCCGCGTTAATAACGACTGCCAGCAGCCATGAAGTCCTTCAGCAGGTTGATAGGCCGTGGAATTGAGATCATATTCTCATTGGCTGAGCTTATTTTCTGTCAGATATTGACGTCTACGAATTATTTCCATTTTAGATTTGTCCTTGTTGGGTTTGTTAAAGGATAGTGCCCCAAGATGTCAGGGGATAGTGCCCCAAGATGTCAGGGGATAGTACCCCTAGATGTTAGGGGATAGTGCCCCTAGATGTTAGGGGATAGTGCCCCTAGATGTTAGGGGATAGCGCCACTAGATGTTAGGGGATAGTGCTCCTAGATGTTAGGAGATAGTGCCCCTAGATGTTAGGAGATAGTGCCCCAAGATGTCAGGAGATAGTACCCCTAGATGTTAGGAGATAGTACCCCTAGATGTTAGGGGATAGTGCCCCTAGATGTTAGGGGATAGTGCCCCTAGATGTTAGGGGATAGCGCCACTAGATGTTAGGGGATAGTGCTCCTAGATGTTAGGGGATAGTGCTCCTAGATGTTAGGGGATAGTGCTCCTAGTTGTTAGGGGATAGTATCCCTAGATGTCCTGCCCTCTTTTGGTCAGGCTCCAGCTGCCCGAAAGGTGTTAAGTTTTTCTGTCCAAGGTGGTCTGTCTTCCTATCTCTTGAGCCTCATTTTCCCGGCTGCTACCATCCTTAGTCTGACCACTCTCCAGTGACCTGTCCGAATTGGGTGACCCTAACAGGAACAGACGTTACCTCCAGCTTAGCTGACTAGTTCAGACTCCGAGACGATGACATCCGAGCTAAGGACTGACTAGTTCAGACTCTGACAAGACGAAGACATCCGAGCTAAGGACTGACTAGTTCAGACTCTGACAAGACGAAGACATCCGAGCTAAGGGCTGACTAGTTCAGACTCCGACAAGACGAAGACATCCGAGCTAAGGGCTGACTAGTTCAGACTCTGACAAGACGAAGACATCCGAGCTAAGGGCTGACTAGTTCAGACTCCGACAAGACGAAGACATCCGAGCTAAGGGCTGACTAGTTCAGACTCTGACAAGACGAAGACATCCGAGCTAAGGGCTGACTAGTTCAGACTCTGAAAAGACGAAGACATCCGAGCTAAGGGCTGACTAGTTCAGACTCCGACAAGACGAAGACATCCGAGCTAAGGGCTGACTAGTTCAGACTCCGACAAGACGAAGACATCCGAGCTAAGGGCTGACTAGTTCAGACTCCGACAAGACGAAGACATCCGAGCTAAGGGCTGACTAGTTCAGACTCCGACAAGACGAAGACATCCGAGCTAAGGACTGACTAGTTCAGACTCCGACAAGACGAAGACATCCGAGCTAAGGGCTGACTAGTTCAGACTCCGACAAGACGAAGACATCCGAGCTAAGGGCTGACTAGTTCAGACTCTGACAAGACGAAGACATCCGAGCTAAGGGCTGACTAGTTCAGACTCCGACAAGACGAAGACATCCGAGCTAAGGGCTGACTAGTTCAGACTCCGACAAGACGAAGACATCCGAGCTAAGGGCTGACTAGTTCAGACTCTGACAAGACGAAGACATCCGAGCTAAGGGCTGACTAGTTCAGACTCTGACAAGACGAATACATCCGAGCTAAGGGCTGACTAGTTCAGACTCCAACAAGACGAAGACATCCGAGCTAAGGGCTGACTAGTTCAGACTCTGACAAGACGAAGACATCCGAGCTAAGGACTGACTAGTTCAGACTCCGACAAGACGAAGACATCCGAGCTAAGGGCTGACTAGTTCAGACTCCGACAAGACGAAGACATCCGAGCTAAGGGCTGACTAGTTCAGACTCTGACAAGACGAAGACATCCGAGCTAAGGACTGACTAGTTCAGACTCTGACAAGACGACATCCGAGCTAAGGACTGACTAGTTCAGACTCCGACAAGACGAAGACATCCGAGCTAAGGGCTGACTAGTTCAGACTCTGACAAGACGAAGACATCCGAGCTAAGGGCTGACTAGTTCAGACTCTGACAAGACGAAGACATCCGAGCTAAGGACTGACTAGTTCAGACTCCGACAAGACGAAGACATCCGAGCTAAGGGCTGACTAGTTCAGACTCTGAAAAGACGAAGACATCCGAGCTAAGGGCTGACTAGTTCAGACTCCGACAAGACGAAGACATCCGAGCTAAGGGCTGACTAGTTCAGACTCCGACAAGACGAAGACATCCGAGCTAAGGGCTGACTAGTTCAGACTCCGACAAGACGAAGACATCCGAGCTAAGGGCTGACTAGTTCAGACTCCGACAAGACGAAGACATCCGAGCTAAGGACTGACTAGTTCAGACTCCGACAAGACGAAGACATCCGAGCTAAGGGCTGACTAGTTCAGACTCCGACAAGACGAAGACATCCAAGCTAAGGGCTGACTAGTTCAGACTCCGACAAGACGAAGACATCCGAGCTAAGGGCTGACTAGTTCAGACTCCGACAAGACGAAGACATCCGAGCTAAGGGCTGACTAGTTCAGACTCCGACAAGACGAAGACATCCGAGCTAAGGGCTGACTAGTTCAGACTCTGACAAGACGAAGACATCCGAGCTAAGGGCTGACTAGTTCAGACTCTGACAAGACGAATACATCCGAGCTAAGGGCTGACTAGTTCAGACTCCGACAAGACGAAGACATCCGAGCTAAGGACTGACTAGTTCAGACTCTGACAAGACGAAGACATCCGAGCTAAGGACTGACTAGTTCAGACTCCGACAAGACGAAGACATCCGAGCTAAGGGCTGACTAGTTCAGACTCCGACAAGACGAAGACATCCGAGCTAAGGGCTGACTAGTTCAGACTCTGACAAGACGAAGACATCCGAGCTAAGGACTGACTAGTTCAGACTCTGACAAGACGACATCCGAGCTAAGGACTGACTAGTTCAGACTCCGACAAGACGAAGACATCCGAGCTAAGGGCTGACTAGTTCAGACTCTGACAAGACGAATACATCCGAGCTAAGGGCTGACTAGTTCAGACTCTGACAAGACGACATCCGAGCTAAGGGCTGACTAGTTCAGACTCCGACAAGACGACATCCGAGCTAAGGACTGACTAGTTCAGACTCCGACAAGACGACATCCGAGCTAAGGACTGACTAGTTCAGACTCCGACAAGACGACATCCGAGCTAAGGACTGACTAGTTCAGACTCCGACAAGACGACATCCGAGCTAAGGACTGACTAGTTCAGACTCCGACAAGACGAAGACATCCGAGCTAATGGTTAATGTTGTTATCACTGAATGGGTTCGCCAAGTGTGGAATAGCCATCTGGGTTTAATAGAAAACATTTCTTTAACTACGGTACAAAGATGCACAGATGATGACATGGCAGAAACTGTCTCTGTTCTTTTGTTTTCGAAGGCTAATTGTTTCCTTGATCTGCGCTTTACTTTGTGCTCATTGAAGTTTTCTTTGAGTTTTTTTTCGGCTGTAAAACCTCAGGCGGTTTGACTTTTAATGAGCTCTTCGAAGTTTTATTAAAATATTTTCTTCTTCTGTTATTCCAGATTTTGTTATTCTTCTTCCCAATCTGTCTTTTTTTTTATTGTTGTGTCGTCTACTTTGTTGTTGTTCCTGAAAGTTTTCTCCCAGTACTAGACATACTTTTCAAGTTTGCTCTATCTGCAGCGTCTTCGACCTATGTAATCCATGTAGCTTCTCGTGTCTACCTTAATGCTCTCGACAATGTCTTTGTTTACCTCTGCACAGCCTTTCTTTGCTGGTTATAGTTTTGCTATTTAGTAAAGTTACGTATTTGGCTCCTCTCACTTTCATCTTTGCAAGCGTTGCTGCTGTTTTTCATTCTTTGCGCGGCATCTTTCGTTTTTTAGCTAAAATGTTCTCATCCGTTTTCTCAGACTTATTATAGCCGTTTCTATTGGTCGTCAATGCCAGCCCCTACATCTAGTTGTCCCAGTCAATGCCAGCCCCTACGTCTAGTTGTCCCAGTCAATGTCAGCCTCTACGTCTAGTTGTCCCAGTCAATGCCAGCCCCTACGTCTAGTTGTCCCAGTCAATGCCAGCCCCTACGTCTAGTTGTCCCAGTCAATGTCAGCCTCTACGTCTAGTTGTCCCAGTAAATTCCAGCCCCTACGTCTAGTTGTCCCTGTCAATGCCAGCCCCTACGTCTAGTTGTCCCAGTCAATGCCAGCCCCTACGTCTAGTTGTCCCAGTCAACGCCAGCCCCTACGTCTAGTTGTCCCAGTCAATGTCAGCCTCTACGTCTAGTTGTCCCAGTAAATTCCAGCCCCTACGTCTAGTTGTCCCTGTCAATGCCAGCCCCTACGTCTAGTTGTCCCAGTCAATGTCAGCCTCTACGTCTAGTTGCCCCAGTCAATGCCAGCCCCTACGTCTAGTTGTCCCAGTCAATGCCAGCCCCTACGTCTAGTTGTCCCAGTCAATGCCAGCCTCTACGTCTAGTTGTCCCAGTGCTTGGAATGTATTGATGTATGTGATGCTGGCCTTCTCTTCATCTCCTTTAAGGAATATCAGACTATATCGATACCAGTTCACCTGAGTTCTGGTCTTTCTTAGTTTGGGCTGTACTGGGGCAATCACTGGGCTGTACTGGAGCAATCACTGGGTTGGGCTGTACTGGAGCAATCACTGGGCTATACTAGAGCAATCACTGGGATGGGCTGTACTGGAGCAATCACTGGGCTATACTGGAGCAATCACTGGGATGTATTGTTACAGTTCTACAATAGAGCATACTTGACATTGGAGTTGTTCTGTACATTACAGTCATACAATAGTACTGACTTGACATTTGGGTTTACCTGTAAATTAAAATTATAACCAAGGACAGATTTGACATTGAAGTTAAAGATTTGAATTTATTTTAAATGTATCTTGAATTCCATAAATTCACTAACACAATGAAAGCTACTTTCGCCTTTTAAATTTTATAATAACAATCCAACTCTGGCATCTAACACTATTTCTCCATAGGTAATTGTTTTAAATCAATTAATCGTTAAGTATTAGTTAGCATGTTTGATTCCGAGATCTTTGTGTATAACAAGGACAAGAAAATCACCATAGCCCCACAGACAGCATGTCGTAAAAGACAATTAACTGTGTGACATGGCATATCACCACCAATGGTTACGTATTTTGTTAAGAGCAGCACAGATGGCGCTTAACAGGCTGCGGGCCTTCTTTGCTCTAGTGTTTGAGTCTATAAAGATGGACTCGCACATCGGTTAGCCACCCTCCACTGCAATTTTCTGAATACATCGGAGTAATAAGCTGCTCGAGCCTAACACGCTAAGCAGGAAATCCTCTTGATGGCTTCATCCAGCTGACGTCAGAGCTGAGACCTGCATGGTGGCAGGTGCCACTGTAGTAGTACAGGTCAACTAAGACTAGTATTGTTTTATCGACGTAAAGCATGGAGGTATGTCTGCTCCCTTTGCAATCCTGTGACCTGCTGGATAGGGGAGGTGGGCGACAGATTTACATGATGAGGTAGCTAGTCGCATGCACTTCCTTGCTCTGTCGCTTCTTCGACATGCTTGGATGGTTGGAGTGGTAGTACTGTCCTCAGTCCGAATACCCCTCAGACGTGTAGGTTAAGTATTAGGGATTTTGAATCTAATGTGCACCATTTGGCGGGCTTTTATTCATGTGAAGGTATCAGTTATGCTAATATATTCTGAAGCGAGAGCTGTATTGTTGGTCTCACGAGAGGCACTCCTCACTACTTGGCCTCGGATCACACAGTATAATGCAACCAGCAAATATCACTTCTATGTGAAGAGTCACCTCAGTAATACTATCCATTCTACTTGTTCTCGTCTCCAAATAGCTCCCTACGGAGCATAGGACCTTCCCAGCAGTTTACCCATTATGAAAAATGTACGGTCGATCCTGAAGCAATGGGTTCTGCATCATATTGGTTTAATATAGGCAGTTGCTAGTTCCATGCACAACTTTATATGGTCACCTTTTATTTCATGCCTGTAAGGTTGTAGTGGATCTGTTTTTAAATCCATGTTATCCACACTAGGCAGGACATGAATTTGGTGACATGGAAGCAGTGATGTGGGCACGGGACCTGCTACCCCAGTCTGTAGAAACTAAGCGACCAGAACAATAAACGACGTCCTATGCCCGGCGAGAGATGACGGCCTAAATCAATCTTGTTTGGGACAAGAAGGGACTGGTACATCTGCAACCTACATGTCTGAAAACAAATTAATAAACGTAGTCTCAAAGTATAAAACGGGATTACCAGTATCCTTCCTCGCCGCCTTGTTATCCATAACAGTAAGTTAGGTATCTATTTACAGCTGGGTAAACTAAAGCGTGCCGATTCAGGGGAACTAGCCAGGTACCTGAGACGCAAGTTATCTAACCGCTCAACCAAGGGTATGCTAGATTATTTTAATAAGGTCATATTGCATGAGTGGTGTCCGGGTGAGGACTGAATAGGACCACTGTAACCTTTCAAGCATGTCGTAAAACGTCACTAAACAAGGATATGCATGAAGCTAGCAGACTCATCAAGCAAAACTCTTTCTATATAAATGACACTGGATGTAAATGTAAACAGGCTTCCAGTTAGGGACCGACCTGCAGTATTGGCTCCGTCCTTCACATTGAGTGAAATGAACGAATGAACGAACAGTTTAACGACTTCTTTAATAGTAACAATAATTTGTGTAATAGTTGTCCATCGCTAGAGCTGGGGTGTACAAGCATGTGTTAGAGCTGGGGTGTACAAGCATGTGTTAGAGCTTGGGTGTACAAGCATGTGTTAGAGCTTGGGTGTACAAGCATGTGTTAGAGCTGGGGTGTACAAGCATGTGTTAGAGCTGGGGTGTACAAGCATGTGCTACAGCTGGGGTGTACAAGCATGTGTTAGGGCTGGGGTGTACAAGCATGTGTTAGGGCTGGGGTGTACAAGCATGTGTTAGAGCTGGGGTGTACAAGCATGTGTTAGAGCTGGGGTGTACAAGCATGTGTTAGAGATGGGGTGTACAAGCATGTGCTGGAGGATATCATCAAGAGATGAACAGTGGGACTGGTTTGTCAGACTGCACCACCCAGGGAAGAGACAGAGATACGTTACAAACCCGTTGTACACGACTGCTCATGGGGAGATGACCTCATCTCATCTCATCTCATCTGAGTACTGTCCGTAAAACATGTCAGGTCATGAGTTGGCACCTTCCGTCTAGAAACCACAGAGCATGTCTTGTTTGCAACTCTGTAACGGAAGTTGGGTTTGTCAAAAATGGCTTCTTCATTTATATTAACAGAATCAAATTTTCAGAATGTCTCTGATTAGCTGAAGA
Source organism: Ariolimax columbianus (assembly GCA_036924085.1). NCBI lineage: Eukaryota > Metazoa > Mollusca > Gastropoda > Stylommatophora > Arionidae > Ariolimax > Ariolimax columbianus. The sequence continues at coordinate 2,568,160 of JAVGWX010000009.1, forward strand.
GTGGCATCCGGAAATCTGCATTTGTTACGGTTCGTAATTGTATGTGTGTGTGTGTGTGTGTGTGTGTGTGTGGGTGGGTGTGTGTGTGTGTGTTTGTGTGTGTGTGTGTGTGTGTGTGCAAGTGTGTGTGGGCGTATGTGTGTGTGTGTGTCTGTATGTGCGTATGTGAGTATGTTAAAACTGTGAGTATGTGAGTATGCGTGCGTACGCGTGTGTGTGTATGTGTGGGGGGTGTATGTGTGTGTGTGGGGGGTGTATGTGTGGAGAAGAGACAACTGCCCCATCCTCACAACTAAGCCTGATCATAAGAGGTGACTAACAGCATGGTCTGCCTAAAGTAGAAGACTCTCCAAACTGTGAGTCTGCACAGTATCCATTAACAAAGACTAACATCATGAGTGTGGAGTAGCCGTCTGGTTGCGAAAGAAAGCTCTAAAAACAGTTCATATATGATACAGGAATAAAAGACAGTTCTAGAAACAATAGCCCATATATGATTCAGGAATAAAAGAAAGCTCTAGAAACAGTAGCCCATATATGATACAGGAATTAAAGAAAGCTCTAGAAACAGTAGCCCATATATGATACAGGAATTAAAGAAAGCTCTAGAAACAGTAGCCCATATATGATAGAGACACAATTTGTGCGTGGCCTCAATCATGTCGACAAACACCAGACACCACTTGTGGTGTGAACAAGTCAGGAAAGAATATAATCCAACTGTTGCTAGATATATCGAAAGTCTGTCACATATTGTGTATGTAGTCTGGTGTAGCAGATCCCACTGTTTGCACTAGGGTTATTCTAGCTAGAATATTACCACACTCATCCACATCATTCCTGACCACACTCATCCACATCATTCCTGACCACACTCATCCACATCATTCCTGACCACACTCATCCACATCATTCCTGACCACACACTGCAAATAATATAGCACACAGCAGGTGGCATATTTATTATATAACACTCATACAACACTATCAAAATGAGTGCAATGTGAAACAAATAATAGAAGAACACTTCTTAAATAATTATATACTCGCGAGTTATAAGTATAAACTATTCATGTTGCTCCCACTAATCTTCTTCTTCTTCTTCATCGTACGCTGGTTACAGCGATATTTACGTTGCACTGTTTTATTTGGTTAAGCCTGTGGCTCAGTGCATCCGATTTGAACAGGCGTTTCTGTAGGGAGGCCCTCCTTAGTCTTTGGCTGTCCCCAGCCTATCTGCAATGCAGCAGTTATTTTTGGTCAGAGTTGTCTCTCTTAGGGAAGTTGTCTTGCAGGACTAATGAGTCTTCCCCACTCGTGTCTATAGGGTTTGGCAATGATATGACATGATGGACTATGTACTAGTTTGTACTATCTCGGAAGAGAGGCAGTTCATTGTGACTGTGTCTCAGGATCGTCACGTCCTGTCAGAAACGTAGCATATGCATGTGAGTGAGGTATTTCTTTGCTCCCTTTATTTTCTCGGCTCATCTGCAGTGATGGCACGCCTAGCATTCCCCGCCACCTGGGACGTTGTCACAATAGGGCAGAGGTGCAATGTCTGCTGGACTGCATCTCTTCTGCTTCCATTGGGATGACTGATAGCAGACAGAGGTAAAGAGCGAGGCAGGAGTTCATTTGGCCAGGTGCATTTCTGCGGCTCGATCGGGCCGGGCTGAGACGCGAGCCCCAGGTCCCAACCATATCGTGGCCTCCCATAACAGTGGTACTGAGATTTAGGGCGGGATTCTGGCTTAGACGCGTTTGGCCGTAGTCCCTCAGGTGGTAGCTTCGTACCATTGGCTTATCAGCCAAGCACGTGGACCAAATGTCAGTGACCTGCGATTCCTCTTGAAGGAGTGCTTTTAACCAGGGGACAAGCCTGGTAATGACACGGAGATGTTGTTCGCCAGGTGTGCGGACATATCTCATGATCAAGGGTTGCGTCTCAACAGTTCGCAGTGAGGTGGCTGCTCTACTGCTTACGACACCCAAACCGAGAACTAAGTCTTCTACTAGTGGTTTCACACCTCATCGCCGTATGGGGTGAATATCGGGCAGCTTCCCGCCCTCTTTGATCGGCGGACGGCAGAGACGTCTTTCTGCGGCTCGACCGGGTCGGGCTGGGACGCGAACCTCAGGTTCCAACCCTATCGTAGCCTCACATCGCAATGGTGCTGAGATTTAGGGCGGGATTCCGGCTTAGAGGCATTCGGCCGAAATCCCTCCTATGGTAGCCTCGCGCCGTTGGCTTATCAGCATAGAACGTGGACCAAATGTCTGGGATTTGCGATTTCTCTCGAGTTGAGCAGAACTACCGAAGCAACGCCCTGTCATTAATAGGTTAAAACTGACCTGTCTTCCTAGGGTCTAATACCAGCACCCATTCACTACTAGAGCCAACGAACCAATAGATGGCTTTTTAGTCAGTCAATAACCAAGTGTCTGGAACCTGCGATTTCTGTAGGGTTAAGCAGGGTTACCGTAGCAGGCGCTCTTTCATTAGGAGGGTACAACTGACCTGTCTTCCATGGGTCTAATACCAGCACACGTTCCCTATTAGACCAACCGAGAGTGATCTCAGTCTGTCAGTCATTTTACAGTGTTGGCGTGTTGAGTCAAATTAAGCCGCAGGCTCCACTCCTGGTGGTGCCCTTCCGTCAATTCCTTTATCGAATACTGGATGCGGGACAGTCAAGCCACCGAAAGCGTAGCCCCAGATTTTCGACGGTCTAATTCCAGCACCCGTTCCCTATTGGACCCAACGAAAGTGCTCTCGGCCTGTCAATCATTTCAGTGTTGGCCGTGTTGAGTCAAATTAAGCCGCAGGCTCCACTTCTGGTGGTGCCTTTCCGTCAATTCCTTTCAGTTTCAGCGTTGCAACCATACTTCCCCCGGAATCCAAACACTTTGGTTTCCTGGAAGCTGCCCGCAGAGTCATCGAAGCAACTCCTGTGGATCGCTAGTCGGTATCGTTTATGGTCAGAACTACGACGGTATCTGATCGTCTTCGCGCCTCTGACTTTCGTTCTTAATTAATGAAAACATTCTTGACAAAGGCTTTCGCCGTAGCTCGTCTTGCGGCGATCAAAGAATTTCACCTCTAACGCCGCAATACGAATGCCCCCGTTTGTCCCTGTTAATCATTACCTCGAGTTCCGAAAACTAACAAAATAGAACCGAGGTCCTATTCCATTATTCCATGCACCATTATTCAGGCAGCCGAGGCCTGCTTGGAACACTCTAATTTTTTCAAAGTAAACGCGCCGGCCACCCGGGACGCTCGGCGAAGAGCACCCGCGGGAGAGAGCCGGCAGACGGTAGGGCAGGAGACAACGGGCAGTGAACCAGCGCGAGCCGGACCGCCCGCCTGCGCCTGAGATCCAACTACGAGCTTTTTAACTGCAACAACTTTAATATACGCTATTGGAGCTGGAATTACCGCGGCTGCTGGCACCAGACTTGCCCTCCAATAGATCCTCGTTAAAGGGTTTAAAGTGTACTCATTCCAATTACGGGGCCTCGAAAAAGTCCCGTATTGTTATTTTTCGTCACTACCTCCACGTGCCGGGAGTAGCTCCCACTATTCTAACCCAGTAGTTCTTGCCGCACACAGCTCTAGATCTCTCCTAGACACAACTGTACACTCGCACAACTCTAGAACATACCTCGTTCACAAGGTGTCCTGAGTATAACACACATTCAGATTACTTCTAGACACAGGACGTCCAACACACAACTTATTAGAGTGACTGGCCAAGACTCAAGGTGTATGCTGGTTCAGCGTTTCGGTTCTATCTCACACATTCGCAAAACAGTCTATCAATCGCTCCTCTATCAAATCGGTGAGCTAATCAGACTCCTATCTAAATTCTCAGTCTCTCGCTCACATTCTATGGCCAGCCTGCTTGAGCTAAATTTTGTCTAGTATTTTATAGTCTCAAGCAGTATCAGGGCTATTCAATGGATTACTGGGGGATGGCTCTATTCAGTCGTTATTGGAATGAATTACTCTGAACACCTGTCACTCAAATATCGCAGCAAGCTCTGCAGCCCTATTGTCTGTCACTCATCCCCCACTACCCAAATCGGAACGCCAGAGGTCAGCGTCTAACTGGACTAAACATTCTTTCCCCACCCCCCCCCCCCCCCCTCCCCGTTTTCCTTTGTTGAGACGGTGAGTGACCTTGGCGTAGTGTCCAGACAGAGAGTGACCTTGACACACATTCAGGTACCTTTATTCTTAGAGTCACCGACGACATCACCGCTGCCCTAAACGCTCATGCTCCGGCTGAAACTGTTACACTGGTTCGAAGGTCTGTCACATATTTTGTGTGTAGCTGTAGTCTAGTTCGAAGGTCTCTATATATAGATTATTTTTCTGTGTCTCATTTGTTAATACTTAGAATGCTGGTATACAAACAGACAATTTATGCCTACTGCCAGGTAGCCGAACGCTACGTGTAGTTCGTTCTATATTTTTCAGTCTGTTACTACCTGCGCTTACTGGACCTGGGATAGATAGTTTGCGCATTGGGTACGGACTTGATGCCTTTCTATATTGTTGCCCTGACAACTGGTAAATCCCAATAGTTGAGTGCACCTCTAAAGTGTCCTCATCTAAAGAAGAGCATACATAAACCGTTGTCTTGGCGTGAGCCAAGCAGGAATGGGTCCAAGATTGTAACAGAACATCAGACGGATATGTAAACACGATCAAAGGAAGCATGATTCCCGGTGGATTGAAACACTACATCTGCACGCACATAAGGTTCCTCTCTTAAAACGATTCGCGTACTCTGTTAAGTGCAGTAGTATCAGGCAGGAACCGGATGGCACGTTGAGAGGTCACACCAGGAGTGTTGAAATCCCGAATATGTTTTTTCCAATCAGCAAATCCGTGAGACTGATCAGCCGACAGTAATCAAACTTAACACCAAGACGAGAGTCGACGGCTGCAAAGTTCGAGTGCGCCCGTATGTGGCCGATCATGCAATATGCACGAACACTCTAACAAGCTACACATGTCTCCCTACACTCTCCGTGTGCAATCATTGACCCCTTATTGTAGAGGAAGGAATAATAGGCCCAATGCACCTCCATTTATGTTGTGATAAGCGAGAAGCCTAATCATGTGAAACAATTTGCTTCGTAAACCCCTACTGTCTATATACAAAAGTGCTTTATCGTAGACTTCCTTTAAGGGGGCACATACAGGGGTGTCCTTGTGCTCCATCTGGAGAAACATGGAGCAAATTGCGCCTACATCATCATCATGTGTTATGCCTCGCGTCGTCGACGACCCATTCTCTCCACAAACATATGACGTTAGAGAAGGTCATCGATTCAGTTGCGGAGTGATTTTCCCCCAGCCTTCTCTGATATTACCTCTCTGTCTTTCTCAGGCTCTTGCTCTTGCTTGTATCTGTTATCTCAATTGCTTCTTTTTGAACATTTATCAAACTAATTTTGTCGATTCTGTCTGTCGAATCGTTCTAAGATTCTTGACGACTTTTTTCTTGTAGTATTTGGTTACATGATTTTGGAGCTGTCAATCATCTAAGTAGTATTCTGATCTCACTTGCCATGTTCATGATGCCTGTGTTAACTCATTGTAAGCAATCCACGCCCATAAAATAATATTGGTTCTACCGAATGACTCTCATTTGTACGTCTAATGGCAGGACTTGTTTGCTAGAATTTCATTATTTCTGGTCCTGCTTGAACTAGTCCAACTCGATCAGTATTTCTCTGACACTCTGACAAATATGAGCCAGTGACCTCAGGTCTCAACACCAGCATGGCGAGGCCTGTTCATGTGTGGTATCTATTGGTCTCTACTAAGCGTCACGTGATGTTGCCAGTACTCTTGATCTGAAGTGCATACATGTACAGTGTTCCAGCTGGGTCATCACTTGGCTTGGGTAACAAGTCAAGGTCGATCTACCCACACAGCAGACTGGGCCATCACTTGACCTTGGTAACATGTCAAGGTCGATCTACCCACACAGCAGACTGGGCCATCATTTGGCCTTGGTAGCATGTCAAGGTCGATCTCCTTACACAGCAGAATGGGCCATCACTTGACCTGGGTAACATGTCAAGCTCGATCTACCCACACAGCAGACTGGGCCATCACTTGACCTGGGTAACATGTCAAGCTCGATCTACCCACACAGCAGACTGGGCCATCACTTGACCTGGGTAACATGTCAAGCTCGATCTACCCACACAGCAGACTGGGCCATCACTTGACCTGGGTAACATGTCAAGCTCGATCTACCCACACAGCAGACTGGGCCATAACTTGACCTGGGTAACATGTCAAGCTCGATCTACCCACATCGTCGACATTCTCAAGATGATTATTCCTGAGAGATTTCATTGTACTTCGCCTCACCTTTTTATGAAGAGAGATGGCCAGTGCCCTTTTCTGGTTTTACTTTCCTACCGGTGACTACGCGGTTGACTGGAACATCTCGATAACTGGGATCAAGCTGGTTACTTGTGCAGTATGAAATAATGGCTCTATCACTACGCCACACAGAAGTTAGACGGAATGACCTTATTTAATTAAATTACCAGGATTTTATCCTTGTCGTGTGTGGACTTACTTCGCCTTTTTTGCAGCAACTCCACCGCTCTCCTCTCCCCTCCCGTGGAGTCATGTTGATTACTGTATATTGTGTTATGACTCCAATAGAAACATAAAACCCGAATGAAAGGTTTCTTTGCATGCCCGTTTGGATATCCAGCTATAGTGTTTTTGTGTGTGGGTTTTTGTTTTGTTATGGTACGGTTAGCGCGGGTGGGGAAGAATTATTTTGACATTTCTCTGCAGAATATTGATTGTTTAGAGTGCTTGCACGTTATCAATGAAACAGTCAAATGTAACATAGAGTAGATATATGTGTGTAGGTATATATATATATATATATATATATATTATATATTGATGTGTGTGTTGTGTCTGTGTATTTATGTGTGTATGAATGTGTGTCTGTGTATGTGTGTATGTATGTGTATGTGTGTATGTATGTATATGTGCGTGTCTGTGTGTATGTTATGTGTGTGTCTGTCTGTGTGTGTATGTGTGTATGTTAACTTAACTTAACATCTTTTTACTGGTTTAGATGACTCTGCAGTCTGCTAACAACCAGTTTCATTTACATCACTTTGCTCTAAAAGCTATGCGCATCCAATTTATTCTTAAATGCATTAATTGTCACTGCCACCACTACCTCCTGTGGCAATGCATTCCAAGCATTCACCACTCTCTGACTGAAAAAAAATAATTCCTAATATCTAATCTGGACCTCTCTTTAGTTAATTTGTAGTGATGCCTTCTTGTTCTTGTGGGTGGCTGTATTTAGAAAAACTAATAATAATCTAATTTATGCGTTCCTCTGATCATCTTATAAACCTGTATTAAGTCACCACGAATTCTTCTCTTTTCTAGACACTGTAGGCCGGTTTTTCTGAGTCTTTCCTCATAACTGTAATTCTGGAATCCCACTATCAGCTTTGTCGCTCTTTTTTTGTATTCTTTCCAGCATGTTTATATCCCCTCTATGATAAGGACTCCACACCTGTACACAGTACTCCAATTTAGGTGTAACTAATGCTTTATACAGTTTAACTATCACTTCCTTGCTCCTATGTTTAAAATTTCTTTTTATCATACCTAACATTGTATTTGTCTTTCGCACTGCTGACTCTGACTTTCGTTCTTAATTAATGAAAACATTCTTGACAAAGGCTTTCGCCGTAGCTCGTCTTGCGGCGATCAAAGAATTTCACCTCTAACGCCGCAATACGAATGCCCCCGTTTGTCCCTGTTAATCATTACCTCGAGTTCCGAAAACTAACAAAATAGAACCGAGGTCCTATTCCATTATTCCATGCACCATTATTCAGGCAGCCGAGGCCTGCTTGGAACACTCTAATTTTTTCAAAGTAAACGCGCCGGCCACCCGGGACGCTCGGCGAAGAGCACCCGCGGGAGAGAGCCGGCAGACGGTAGGGCAGGAGACAACGGGCAGTGAACCAGCGCGAGCCGGACCGCCCGCCTGCGCCTGAGATCCAACTACGAGCTTTTTAACTGCAACAACTTTAATATACGCTATTGGAGCTGGAATTACCGCGGCTGCTGGCACCAGACTTGCCCTCCAATAGATCCTCGTTAAAGGGTTTAAAGTGTACTCATTCCAATTACGGGGCCTCGAAAAAGTCCCGTATTGTTATTTTTCGTCACTACCTCCACGTGCCGGGAGTAGCTCCCACTATTCTAACCCAGTAGTTCTTGCCGCACACAGCTCTAGATCTCTCCTAGACACAACTGTACACTCGCACAACTCTAGAACATACCTCGTTCACAAGGTGTCCTGAGTATAACACACATTCAGATTACTTCTAGACACAGGACGTCCAACACACAACTTATTAGAGTGACTGGCCAAGACTCAAGGTGTATGCTGGTTCAGCGTTTCGGTTCTATCTCACACATTCGCAAAACAGTCTATCAATCGCTCCTCTATCAAATCGGTGAGCTAAACAGACTCCTATCTAAATTCTCAGTCTCTCGCTCACATTCTATGGCCAGCCTGCTTGAGCTAAATTTTGTCTAGTATTTTATAGTCTCAAGCAGTATCAGGGCTATTCAATGGATTACTGGGGGATGGCTCTATTCAGTCGTTATTGGAATGAATTACTCTGAACACCTGTCACTCAAATATCGCAGCAAGCTCTGCAGCCCTATTGTCTGTCACTCATCCCCCACTACCCAAATCGGAACGCCAGAGGTCAGCGTCTAACTGGACTAAACATTCTTTCCCCACCCCCCCCCTCCCCGTTTTCCTTTGTTGAGACGGTGAGTGACCTTGGCGTAGTGTCCAGACAGAGAGTGACCTTGACACACATTCAGGTACCTTTATTCTTAGAGTCACCGACGACATCACCGCTGCCCTAAACGCTCATGCTCCGGCTGAAACTGTTACACTGGTTCGAAGGTCTGTCACATATTTTGTGTGTAGCTGTAGTCTAGTTCGAAGGTCTCTATATATAGATTATTTTTCTGTGTCTCATTTGTTAATACTTAGAATGCTGGTATACAAACAGACAATTTATGCCTACTGCCAGGTAGCCGAACGCTACGTGTAGTTCGTTCTATATTTTTCAGTCTGTTACTACCTGCGCTTACTGGACCTGGGATAGATAGTTTGCGCATTGGGTACGGACTTGATGCCTTTCTATATTGTTGCCCTGACAACTGGTAAATCCCAATAGTTGAGTGCACCTCTAAAGTATCCTCATCTAAAGAAGAGCATACATAAACCGTTGTCTTGGCGTGAGCCAAGCAGGAATGGGTCCAAGATTGTAACAGAACATCAGACGGATATGTAAACACGATCAAAGGAAGCATGATTCCCGGTGGATTGAAACACTACATCTGCACGCACATAAGGTTCCTCTCTTAAAACGATTCGCGTACTCTGTTAAGTGCAGTAGTATCAGGCAGGAACCGGATGGCACGTTGAGAGGTCACACCAGGAGTGTTGAAATCCCGAATATGTTTTTTCCAATCAGCAAATCCGTGAGACTGATCAGCCGACAGTAATCAAACTTAACACCAAGACGAGAGTCGACGGCTGCAAAGTTCGAGTGCGCCCGTATGTGGCCGATCATGCAATATGCACGAACACTCTAACAAGCTACACATGTCTCCCTACACTCTCCGTGTGCAATCATTGACCCCTTATTGTAGAGGAAGGAATAATAGGCCCAATGCACCTCCATTTATGTTGTGATAAGCGAGAAGCCTAATCATGTGAAACAATTTGCTTCGTAAACCCCTACTGTCTATATACAAAAGTGCTTTATCGTAGACTTCCTTTAAGGGGGCACATACAGGGGTGTCCTTGTGCTCCATCTGGAGAAACATGGAGCAAATTGCGCCTACATCATCATCATGTGTTATGCCTCGCGTCGTCGACGACCCATTCTCTCCACAAACATATGACGTTAGAGAAGGTCATCGATTCAGTTGCGGAGTGATTTTCCCCCAGCCTTCTCTGATATTACCTCTCTGTCTTTCTCAGGCTCTTGCTCTTGCTTGTATCTGTTATCTCAATTGCTTCTTTTTGAACATTTATCAAACTAATTTTGTCGATTCTGTCTGTCGAATCGTTCTAAGATTCTTGACGACTTTTTTCTTGTAGTATTTGGTTACATGATTTTGGAGCTGTCAATCATCTAAGTAGTATTCTGATCTCACTTGCCATGTTCATGATGCCTGTGTTAACTCATTGTAAGCAATCCACGCCCATAAAATAATATTGGTTCTACCGAATGACTCTCATTTGTACGTCTAATGGCAGGACTTGTTTGCTAGAATTTCATTATTTCTGGTCCTGCTTGAACTAGTCCAACTCGATCAGTATTTCTCTGACACTCTGACAAATATGAGCCAGTGACCTCAGGTCTCAACACCAGCATGGCGAGGCCTGTTCATGTGTGGTATCTATTGGTCTCTACTAAGCGTCACGTGATGTTGCCAGTACTCTTGATCTGAAGTGCATACATGTACAGTGTTCCAGCTGGGTCATCACTTGGCTTGGGTAACAAGTCAAGGTCGATCTACCCACACAGCAGACTGGGCCATCACTTGACCTTGGTAACATGTCAAGGTCGATCTACCCACACAGCAGACTGGGCCATCATTTGGCCTTGGTAGCATGTCAAGGTCGATCTCCTTACACAGCAGAATGGGCCATCACTTGACCTGGGTAACATGTCAAGCTCGATCTACCCACACAGCAGACTGGGCCATCACTTGACCTGGGTAACATGTCAAGCTCGATCTACCCACACAGCAGACTGGGCCATCACTTGACCTGGGTAACATGTCAAGCTCGATCTACCCACACAGCAGACTGGGCCATCACTTGACCTGGGTAACATGTCAAGCTCGATCTACCCACACAGCAGACTGGGCCATAACTTGACCTGGGTAACATGTCAAGCTCGATCTACCCACATCGTCGACATTCTCAAGATGATTATTCCTGAGAGATTTCATTGTACTTCGCCTCACCTTTTTATGAAGAGAGATGGCCAGTGCCCTTTTCTGGTTTTACTTTCCTACCGGTGACTACGCGGTTGACTGGAACATCTCGATAACTGGGATCAAGCTGGTTACTTGTGCAGTATGAAATAATGGCTCTATCACTACGCCACACAGAAGTTAGACGGAATGACCTTATTTAATTAAATTACCAGGATTTTATCCTTGTCGTGTGTGGACTTACTTCGCCTTTTTTGCAGCAACTCCACCGCTCTCCTCTCCCCTCCCGTGGAGTCATGTTGATTACTGTATATTGTGTTATGACTCCAATAGAAACATAAAACCCGAATGAAAGGTTTCTTTGCATGCCCGTTTGGATATCCAGCTATAGTGTTTTTGTGTGTGGGTTTTTGTTTTGTTATGGTACGGTTAGCGCGGGTGGGGAAGAATTATTTTGACATTTCTCTGCAGAATATTGATTGTTTAGAGTGCTTGCACGTTATCAATGAAACAGTCAAATGTAACATAGAGTAGATATATGTGTGTAGGTATATATATATATATATATATATATATTATATATTGATGTGTGTGTTGTGTCTGTGTATTTATGTGTGTATGAATGTGTGTCTGTGTATGTGTGTATGTATGTGTATGTGTGTATGTATGTATATGTGCGTGTCTGTGTGTATGTTATGTGTGTGTCTGTCTGTGTGTGTATGTGTGTATGTTAACTTAACTTAACATCTTTTTACTGGTTTAGATGACTCTGCAGTCTGCTAACAACCAGTTTCATTTACATCACTTTGCTCTAAAAGCTATGCGCATCCAATTTATTCTTAAATGCATTAATTGTCACTGCCACCACTACCTCCTGTGGCAATGCATTCCAAGCATTCACCACTCTCTGACTGAAAAAAAATAATTCCTAATATCTAATCTGGACCTCTCTTTAGTTAATTTGTAGTGATGCCTTCTTGTTCTTGTGGGTGGCTGTATTTAGAAAAACTAATAATAATCTAATTTATGCGTTCCTCTGATCATCTTATAAACCTGTATTAAGTCACCACGAATTCTTCTCTTTTCTAGACACTGTAGGCCGGTTTTTCTGAGTCTTTCCTCATAACTGTAATTCTGGAATCCCACTATCAGCTTTGTCGCTCTTTTTTTGTATTCTTTCCAGCATGTTTATATCCCCTCTATGATAAGGACTCCACACCTGTACACAGTACTCCAATTTAGGTGTAACTAATGCTTTATACAGTTTAACTATCACTTCCTTGCTCCTATGTTTAAAATTTCTTTTTATCATACCTAACATTGCATTTGTCTTTCGCACTGCTACCTTAACTTGCTCACTCACCTTACATGTATGATCTATTATAACCCATAGGTCCCTTTCCTTATCTATCTTTCTAATATTGTTCTCGCCCATTCTGTAATTATGTTCCATATTGGATCTACCCATGTGGATGACTGTACATTTATCTACATTAAACGCCATTTGCCAGCTCACAGACCATTCTCGAATTTTATCTAAATCCGACTCTTCCTAAAGAAGATAAAATAAAGAAGAATGTAATAATATAATACAATTATTTTCTCCATTAAAAAAGCAAGCAATGTACAAGAATATCAGCATTACAGAGGAATAATTCTCTGATCAGTATCTGGTCAAATGTTAAACAGTCTTGTCTCGTCTCGTCTCGTCTCGTCTCTTCTCGTCTCGTCTCGTCTCTTCTCGTCTGTTCCGTTACCTAGATAATCGTAGGACCATCATATCTCAGAACATCATGACAGAGTTGGACTTGAAAAAGACTTTAAGGGAGACGTAGGCAGGGCTCAGCTAAAACATTTGATGTGCGGACAAATAGCCAGTTTATGGCGCAGTCTTTAGAACATGAACATCTAGTCTGTATTTCTACTTTCTTGAATGTGAACAATTTCTTTAACAGCTTGGATATGGATACACTCTGGAAACTAGGCCACTACTGGATAACACGACAGCTTGGACATGGATACACTCTGGAAACTAGGCCACTACTGGATAACACGACAGCTTGGACATGGAAACACTCTGGAAACTAGCCCGCTAATGGATAACACGACAGCTTGGATATGGATACACTCTAGAAACTAGCCCGCTAATGGATAACACGACAGCTTGGATATGGACACACTCTAGAAACTAGCCCGCTAATGGATAACACGACAGCTTGGAGATGGATACACTCTGGAAACTAGCCCGCTACTGGATAACACGACAGCTTTAAGATGGATACACTCTGGAAACTAGGCCACTACTGGATAACGCGACAGCTTGGATATGGATACACTCTGGAAACTAAGCCTCTACTGGATAACACAAAAGCTCACCAGCATGATAAAGCCGTAATGTGAGGACATGCAGGGAGGACATTCAGTGAGGACATTCAGGGAGGACACTCAGGGAGGACTTTCAGTAAGGACATTCAGGGAGGACATTCAGGGAGGACATTCAGGGAGGAAATTCAGGGAGGACATTCAGTGAGGAAATTCAGGGAGGACATTCAGTGAGGACATGCAGTGTAGTTTTGCACGAGGGACAACTCTCAAAATCTGGAGTTAATCAGGGTTGTCTTCTCTGTACCATTTCCTGTTCCTTCTGGCAGTTGATTGGTTGATTGGTTTATGAAAGAAACTAGTCTATGCGAGAAATCTGATCCAGTGAACGTTGTTAACACAGACTAGTAGACTCGGACTATGGTAGTGACATATGTCTCCTACGTTTTTTGTGGACAGCATTAGATCGTCGTGAAATAAATCATCATTTGATCAAGCTATGTAAAAGGCTTTATGTAAACAGTCAATGTACAGTAAGAACAAACGCAGGAAATTTAGAAAATATTAAATTAGATCTGGTGTACAGTAAAATCGTGTACCACCTTAACAACAGAGGTGAAATGCTTACGATGAATGCATAGAACAACAAGAATGGACAGAATCAGAAACGAAGTTATTAGGAGACAAGTTGGTACAACACCAGTGCTAGACCTCATCAAGAGACAAGTAAGTACAACACCAGTGCTAGACCTCATCAAGAGACAACAACCATATGGTTTGGTCACGTGACACGTCAAACATCAGACATTTTCCCTCAGAAAACAATGCATACAAGGGCCGACCACGCAAAAGATGGATAGCAGAAATAACATAAGCAGTAGAGCCTCAGTGTAAGGGGCACATACTAGGGCCCTGTCAAGAAACCTCTTCATAACCTGACGCTGAAAGGCACAAGTTCATACCAGGGCCCGGTCAAGAAACCTCTTCATAACATGACGCTGAAAGGCACAAGCTCACTACAGGGCCTGGTCAAGAAACCCCTTCATAACCTGACGCTGAAAGGCACAAGTTCATACCAGGGCCCGGTCAAGAAACCTCTTCATAACCTGACGCTGAAAGGCACAAGCTCATACCAGGGCCCCGTCAAGAAACCCCTTCATAACCTGACGCTGAAAGGCACAAGTTCATACCAGGGCCCGGTCAAGAAACCTCTTCATAACCTGACGCTGACAGGCCCAAGCTCATACCAGGTCCTGGTCAAGAAACCTCTTCATAACCTGACGCTGAAAGGCACAAGCTCATACCAGTGCCTGGTCAAGAAACCTCTTCATAACCTGACGCTGAAAGGCACAAGCTCATATCAGGGCCCGGTCAAGAAACCTCTTCATAACCTGACGCTGAAAGGCACAAGCTCATACCAGGGCCCGATCAAGAAACCCCTTCATAACCTGACGCTGAAAGACACAAGCGAAAAGAAAATAGAAAGCCCTTCTTCCTCACAGCCAACTTTAAATGCTGAAGAAATAAGACGCACTATAGATAATCTCCCAGTATGTTTAAGGACCAAAGCAGAAATTAGACACACAAGTTAGAACAGCGTCACGGTAGAACAGTGCGAAGTTAGAACAGTGCCAGGTTAGAACAGTGCCACGTTAGAACAGTGCCACGATAGAACTGTGTCACGTTTGAACAGTGCAACGTTAGAACAGTACTACGTTAGAGCAGTGCCACGTTAGAACAGTGTCACGGTAGAACCGTGCAGCGTTAGAACAGTTTCATGTTTGAGTAGTGCCACGTTAGAACAGTGCCACGTTAGAAAAAGCATGAGGCTGAAGTGACGCATTGCTTGCCTATCATGAGATTCTGCGAACAACGTATTGAATACATTACGACACTTTGTCTTGCGTTAACCCACCCATGACTTTTGATTGAGTCAGTGGAAAGAAAATGTATAGAATTCTTGAAAACTGTGGAGTAGAGGGGCAACTTTTGGACAACTTAAATATGGAGGGGCAACTTCTGGACAACTTAAATGTGGAGTGGCAACTTCTGGACAACATCAATGTGGAGTGGCAACTTCTGGACAACATCAATGTGGAGTGGCAACTTCTGGACAACATTAATGTGGAGTGGCAACTTCTGGACAACATCAATGTGGAGTGGCAACTTCTGGACAACTTAAATGTGGAGTGGTAACTTCTGGACAACATCAATGTGGAGTGGCAACTTCTGGACAACATCAATGTGGAGTGGCAATTTCTGGACAACTTAAATGTGGAGTGGCAATTTCTGGACAACTTAAATGTGGAGTGGCAACTTCTGGACAACATCAATGTGTAGTGGCAACTTCTGGACAACATCAATGTGGAGTGGCAACTTCTGGACAACATCAATGTGGAGTGGCAACTTCTGGACAACATCAATGTGGAGTGGCAACTTCTGGACAACATCAATGTGGAGTGGCAACTTCTGGACAACATCAATGTGGAGTGGCAATTTCTGGACAACATCAATGTGGAGTGGCAACTTCTGGACAACATCAATGTGGAGTGACAACTTCTGGACAACATCAATGTGGAGTGGCAACTTCTGGACAACATCAATGTGGAGTGGCAACTTCTGGACAACATCAATGTGTAGTGGCAACTTCTGGACAACATCAATGTGGAGTGGCAACTTCTGGACAACATCAATGTGGAGTGGCAACTTCTGGACAACATCAATGTGGAGTGGCAACTTCTGGACAACATCAATGTGGAGTGGCAACTTCTGGACAACATCAATGTGGAGTGGCAACTTCTGGACAACATCAATGTGGAGTGGCAACTTCTGGACAACATCAATGTGGAGTGGCAACTTCTGAACTCTTTCTTTATCTGTATCTATAACTCGTCTCTCTCAATATATGTTCTATTAAATATGTCTTGGTCTGTTCCATACCTCTTTCTTTATCTTTTTCTGCTCTCATATCTATGTCTGTCTGTCTGTCTGTCTGTCGTTCGGTCGGTCGGTCAGTCGGTATGTCTGTCTGTCTCTCTGTCTATCTATCTAGCTGAATATATATATATATGTGTGTGTATACATATATGTCAGTCAGTCTGTCTGTCCGTCCGTCCGTCCGTCCGTCCGTCTGTCTGTATGTATGTATGTCAGTCTATCTATTTGTATCGCTTCTCACCCTCTCTATCACTTGTCCGTTTCACAATATCCAGAAGCCAGAAAGACAGTTCCTAGAGAAATATGTCTACTGGCAAACTGAGACCAAAGATGGCGTTTTGTTAAAGCTGCTGGCAGACTTGGGAGTCATTATCCGCTCTCAGACACCATCTAGACAACGTCACATCCCAGTGTATTATAAGCGGAGATCTAATTGAATCATTGAATTGTGTGCTCCGTGGAACGAGCCAGACTAGAATAGAAATGATCTCTCTTCGTTACAATTTGACCTCATTTGCCTATAGGAAGGTCAATGTAATCTCAAAGCAGATATTACTGTAGGGGATGAAGTGTTGGAAACAATTTAACAGTTCTCAGCTTGCTTTTTTTAAACGATATGACCAGGCCTATCCTCGCTTTCCTTCCCTAAAACATGTGCTCAGTTAGGTCGACTAGAGCGGGGATTATCCCCCGATAATGGGGGATCGAACCTGACACCTTTGCTGTCGTAGTTCGTAACGCTTCATCTCTGGTGCTAGCCTAGAGCGCATTTGACAAAACTAAAACCAATCAAATAGTGGCAGAGATGGAAGAGCGAGTACCTGGTTATCCCGGGGATAGGGAGAGGGTGGGATCAAAGAGGGAGTACTTTGTTATCCCGGGGATAGGGGGAGGATGGGATCAAAGAGGGAGTACTTTGTTATGCCGATGATTGGGAGAGGGTGGGATCAAATAGGGAGTACTTTGTTATCCCGAGGATAGGGGGAGGGTGGGATCAAAGAGGGAGTACTTTGTTATCCCGAGGATTGGGAGAGGGTGGGATCAAAGAGGGAGTACTTTGTTATCCCGAGGATTGGGAGAGGGTGGGATCAAAGAGGGAGTACTTTGTTATCCCGAGGATAGGGGGAGGGTGGGATCAAAGAGGGAGTTCTTTGTTATCCCGAGGATAGGGAGAGGGCGGGATCAAAGAGGGAGTTCTTTGTTATCCCGAGGATAGGTAGAGGGTGGGATCAAAGAGGGAGTTCTTTGTTATCCCGAGGATAGGGGGAGGGTGGGATCAAAGAGGGAGTACTTTGTTATCCCGAGGATATGGAGAGGGTGGGATCAAAGAGGGAGTACTTTGTTATCCCGGGGATAGGGGGAGAGGATGATAGTGGAAGGGTTAGAGTAACAAAACATTGGGCATTGTGTAAGAAGATGATAGTGGAGGCACACTTTAATCACGGACAATATTGCTCCAAAGAACATTTAATTTAGTAAATTAACGTTTTTATACTGGTTTAGAAGACGCTGCAGAGTATGTATACAACCAGTTTCTTTGAGAGCGAATAACTTATGTGCGAGCCCATCTTATTAGACTCAAACACTAGAGCATCTATATTGCTCTCTAACGAAAACTACCTAACCATGGCCGGTGTTATATTATGTCAGGCAGTTAGTCTCATCTTACGACATGCTCTCATTGAGTAGAGGTCCACAGTAGCCACGGACAGCATTGCTAGTTCAAGTGGCTCTGGACGACAGACCAAGCAGATCATGTCTGCACTTCTGGACATCATAACGCGGATGGCGGTCAGCGACAGAAATGTTAAGTCTACTACGGACATTAAGTTATGCATATTCATAACCAATTAAATAGTGTTAGTGTCTCGATCAGACTTTTCTGTCCGTTGACCATCGGGTATTCTTGGAGCTGGCGTCTCTTACCTTAAAACAATTACAAACAAACCGGAAGTAATTTATAACGTGTACACTTACCAGGCGATTTGATTGTATTATGAGGGAAAACTAGACGGTGATGTCACGTCCGGTCGTGTATTTTGGTGTGGCGTATGAATTAGCGTGGGGGTGGTTTGGTTGTTGCTGGTTCTACTCGCTGCTAGAGTTCTGTTGGGTATATCTATGTAGGAAGGGAGGACGAGTAACGTCTGGTCAGGCACAACATACTGATCAGACATCTTAGTCAGGGTCAGGCACAACATACTGATCAGACATGTTAGTCAGGGTCAGGCATAACATACTGATCAGACATGTTAGTCAGGGTCAGGCACAATATACTGATCAGACATCTTAGTCAGGGTCAGGCACAACATACTGATCAGACATCTTAGTCAGGGTCAGGCACAACATACTGATCAGACATCTTAGTCAGGGTCAGGCACAACATACTGATCAGACATGTTAGTCAGGGTCAGGCACAACATACTAATCAGACATGTTAGTCAGGGTCAGGCACAACATACTGATCAGACATGTTAGTCAGGGTCAGGTACAACATACTGATCAGACATGTTAGTCAGGGTCAGGCAAAACATACTGGCCTAGACTCTCTCCTTGGCTTCCTCGTAGCCTTCCTGAAAAAAGCAGTTTTCATGGCAGCCTGGCTAACAAGGTGAGGGTTCAGCGTGATCCCTGTAGTAGTGAGCAACACGCAGATGAAGACAAGCATAGCACAATCGTCTGGAGGACCATGGTTTACCTTCATCAGTACGCTCGGGATGGGATGAAAACTACGACAACCCCCCACTTTACGTCCTTTTTAGGGCGCACAAAAAAGTAAACCTACTCATTGTATGCATTCAACAACAACAATCTATGTTGGAGATAGAGTTGGAGAGAGGTAGGAGAGATGTATGTGCAAGTTAAATTCATGTTATAAGTAAATACTGCCAGCCATCTAGCTGTTACATGTTTCCTGGCAGGTGTGCGGTATGGTTGGTTGGCAGGTGTGCAGTCTGGTAGGTTGGCAGGTGTGCAGTATGGTAGGTTGGCAGGTGTGCAGTCTGGTAGGTTGGCAGGTGTGCAGTATGGTAGGTTGGCAGGTGTGCAGTATGGTAAGTTGGCAGGTGTGCAGTATGGTAGGTTGGCAGGTGTGTAGTATGGTAGGTTGGCAGGTGTGCAGTATGGTAGGTTGCCATGACTGCCCGTACGTGAAGAGGCGAGAGTTCCAAGCACCAAAAAAAAAAAAAAGGCCGGCCAAACTGCACACTTCTGGATTTCAACCCGGTGCGTTGGGATTGTGCAAAGCTCTTTAATTGACTGTATCTGTAACAATCATTTATATTGCTTCTCCGTTTTAACCTCTCACACGAGGAGCTGATCTGCATGTCGCACCTGGCTCAAACGAGGAGCTGATATTTATGTTGCACCTGGCTCTCTCACGAGGAGCTGATATGTATGTTGTACCTGGCTCTCACACGAGGTCCTGGTCTGAATGTTGCACCTGGCTCTCACACGAGGTCCTGGTCTGAATGTCGCACCTGGCTCTCACACGAGGTCCTGGTCTGAATGTTGCACCTGGCTCTCACACGAGGTCCTGGTCTGAATGTCGCACCTGGCTCTCACACGAGGTCCTGGTCTGAATGTTGCACCTGGCTCTCACACGATGTCCTGGTCTGCATGTTGCACCTGGCTCTCTCGCGAGGAGCTGATATGTATGTTGCACCTGGCTCTCTCACGAGGAGCTGATATGTATGTTGCACCTGGCTCTCTCACGAGGAGCTGATATGTATGTTGCACCTGGCTCTCTCACGAGGAGCTGATATGTATGTTGCACCTGGCCCTCACACGAGGTCCTGGTCTGAATGTTGCACCTGGCTCTCACGCGAGGAGTTGATATGTATGTTGCACCTGGCTCTCTCGCGAGGAGCTGATATGTATGTTGTACCTGGCTCTCACACGAGGTCCTGGTCTGAATGTTGCACCTGGCTCTCACACGAGGTCCTGGTCTGAATGTTGCACCTGGCTCTCTCACGAGGAGCTGATATGTATGGTGTACCTGGCTCTCTCGCGAGGAGCTGATATGTATGTTGTACCTGGCTCTCACACGAGGTCCTGGTCTGAATGTTGCACCTGGCTCTCTCACGAGGTCCTGGTCTGAATGTTGCACCTGGCTCTCTCACGAGGTCCTGGTCTGAATGTTGCACCTGGCTCTCTCACGAGGTCCTGATCTGCATGTCGCATCTGGCTCTCACACGAGGTCCTAGTCTGAATGTTGCACCTGACACCAACATGAGGTGCGGAACATCGTAAGCACCTGGTCATGGCGCGGGATGTGTTCCGCGCGTGAACCTGACCCAGACGAGACCAGCTCACAAGAATAAGGGCATAGGATATCTCCACCTCACCTTCCTCCCGGATTTCATCCCCACGCCCTTCCCCATGTAGAAAAGTAGCAGTTAAGTAAAACCAGCAAGAATCAGTATATCTCTTGTGATATTTGGTGTTGGAACCGATTCTTTCTTGTGATATTTGATATTGGAACCGATCACCTATTGTGATATTTGGTGTTGGAACCGATTCTTTCTTGTGATATTTGATATTGGAACCGATCACCTATTGTGATATTTGATGTTGGAACCGATTATTTCTTGTGATATTTGATGTTGGAACCGATTAATTCTTGTGATATTTGATGTTGGAACCGATTATGTCTTGTGATATTTGGTGTTGGAACCGATTACCTATTGTGATATTTGATGTTGGAACCGATTAATTCTTGTGATATTTGATGTTGGAACCGATTATGTCTTGTGATATTTGGTGTTGGAACCGATTACCTATTGTGATATTTGATGTTGGAACCGATTACTTCTTGTTGATTGATTTCGATGTAAAACTGCTGTCACGTTGTGAATGATGATGATGTCAAATTGGTGTCACGTTGTGGAAACCACGAGAGTGAGATAGATAGAGTTAGTGATAAGTGCATGGCATGGAGCCAGACTTTGTGCAGTTTGTTTAGAAGTTTCAAACTCATATCACTTTAGGGGCCACAAGATCTCTATTCCCAGTGCCACACCCCAAGAAAATTTAGTCCCTGGAGGGCCACATGTTGTCCGGTTGCCACGTGTTTCAGACACATAATCTAGAGCTTGGACTGAGAAGCTGGCGCACCGTTTGTCCAAGCCGTCTAGGTTTGTTACACTTGTTCACTTGCATTGTTCTGACTTGTTTGGCGCTATAAATAGATCGTTATTCGAATTCCTGCCATTTTTGGGTTATTCTGTTTATATAAAACTATACATGAATTACTGTCTTATCTCATTGTTTGCTAGTATTTAGCATAATTGCAGTCACTCAACCTATTTAATGCAGCGAAGAAAATTGAAGGCTCAATTTGAAGATATCATTGAAGGCTTCGACAAGTGTAAACATTCAGGATGTACCAAATATTATGTTGTTATTAGATTCGGTGTCGAATAGTGCATTCAATGTAGTATTCGTTGTCGGCCGATTAGTACTTTGTATCTGAATACGAAAAATGTCAAAGAGCGGTCTCATAATGCTAGACTATAAATGTGCCATAACTTTCAGATTCTTCACGAAATGGACTAACTGTTCTTTGGGTTCGGCACTTTATAGGGCCATGGTTTGTGCGTGGTGACTAGGCATCCAGTTGGTCAAAACTGAAAGTGCAGATGACTTGTAGATAACGTATAGATTACTTTTATATGACTTGTAGATGCGGCGTCAGAACTGAAAGTGCAGATGACTTGTAGATGCGGCGTCATAACTGAAAGTGTAGATGACTTGTAGATAACGTATAGATTACTTTTATATGACTTGTAGATGCGGCGTCCGAACTGAAAGTGCAGATGACTTGTAGATGCGGCGTCATAACTGAAAGTGTAGATGACTTATAGATAACGTATAGATTACTTTTATATGACTTGTAGATGCGGCGTCAGAAGTGAAAGTGTAGATGACTTGTATATGACTTGTAGATTTGGCGTCATAACTGAAAGTGCAGATTACTTGTAGATGACTTGTAGTTGACTTGTAAATGCGGCACGATTTTTGAGCTGAGTTTTTATTTTAAAACTCATTTAGGGACTAGTTTTCATATATTGTTGAACGTGTCGCTTAGTCGACAATAGGCCGGCCTGCTAAGACTGGGATTACATCGCGCCAGGGTTCAAAATCACGTTCCTGATACGACCGCTCTTCCAGTCGATCCAGCTGTAAATTGGCACCTGACGTATGATTTTGGGAAGGTATAACCAGCAAGGAATGGAACTTGCCACCTCGCCTCACATAGGCCGCAGCTTAATCCATGAAAAGATATCTTCATCCCTAACGGCAGTTGTTGTCATAGGACCCACCTCTACCCGTTAAATATTTTCCTCATTTTTGTAACATTTTGAAACACCATATGTTCATGTTAATTACTGTATAATGATATGTGACGTCACCAGGCGTGATGAACACAACTTTTCATGTCAAATGTTTACTCATTTTATCATTTGGATTCATTACAGTCGAAAAGTTGAAAGTCGTTATTGGTATCAGGCCGAATAGTTGAAAGCCGTTATTCGTATCAGGCCGAATAGTTGAAAGCCGTTATTCGTATCAGGCCGAATAGTTGAAAGCCGTTATTCGTATCAGGCCCAATAGTTGAAAGCCGTTATTCGTATCAGGCCCAATAGTTGAAAGCCGTTATTCGTATCAGGTCCGATGGTTGAAAGCTGTTATTCGTATCAGGTCCAATAGTGGAAAGCCGTTATTTGTATCAGGCCGAATAGTTGAAAGCCGTTATTAGAATTAGGCCGAATAGTTGAAAGCCGTTATTGGTATCAGGCCGAATAGTTGAAAGCCGTTATTCGTTTCAGGCCCAATAGTTGAAAACAGTTATTCGTATTTCGCCGAATAGTTGAAAGCCGTTATTCGTATCAGGTTGAATAGCTAAAAACATCCTGGCACAATGTGGCGTAAGAAGGATCTCTCGAGGACATTAAATCACACATTTAACGAGTGCCTGTGAGAATGTAGAAATTTAAATATTTATTAAAATCTCAAAGAAGAAGTGACATTAGATTTGAACAATGTTGATGGAAAAAATTGAATTCAAATGATATAAAAATATATGAGACACTAAATGAAGAAATTAGCTGAAGACAAACACAGAGTGAACCATCTTTAAAACAGCCATAATGTGGAACAAAAGATTTAACACAAAACAAAGAATTGAAACAAAAATCTTGGTAAAATGCTCAAGATTAAGCATCAATAGATTCAAACAAAACTCTAGAAAACATGGCTAACATGCAAAAGGATTATACCACATCCCAAACAAGTTACTAAAATCGCTATAGAAGAAACTTGGAAAAATGTGAACTAACATTCATAAGAAACATATTATCCAAGAGATTTCTACAGATGTATCAAAGCCAATGAGGTTATGAAATGAAAATTGCAATCCTACTTCAATAATTAATGACCAAAACGGATTTCCAATAATTAATGACCAAAACGGATCTCCAATAATTAATGACCAAAACGGATCTCCAATAATTAATGAGCACGAAAGAGAACAAAGATGGAGATAGTACTTTCCAAAACTCTTCAACCCAACGGGCACTCAGGGACAATCAATATTTATCTCAAGAAACCAGGATTATCTGGAACTTGATGTATCGATTAAAGAAATAGAAAGATCTGGCAAGAGAAAACATAGAAACAGTTGATCATGTAGGAATTGGCAGTATTCTAGCTAGTTGGAAGACACGGTCAAGTGGATTGAGAGAATCTTTACAATAGCATGGTAAGCAAGGAGAGAACCAGATGATTGGTCACAGTAGTACCAATATTGAAGAAGAAATGGTAGATAACGACTCTTGGATACACACAAAACGGTAGATAACGACTCTGGGATACACACAAAAAGGTAGATGACTCTGGATACACACAAAACGGTAGATAACGACTCTGGATACACACAAAAAGGTAGATAACGACTCTGGATACACACAAAAAGGTAGATAACGGCTCTGGATACACACAAAAAGGTAGATAACGACTCTAAGATACACACAAAAAGGTAGATAACGACTCTGGATACACACAATAGTATGACACTACTAAGTCATACAGAAAGAATAGGTACATAAATATTTGAACTGAAAATATGTTTTCTGAAATTTGTGAACAAAGCACAATTTGAATTTCCTAAATGGATATGTTGTTGTGCTAATGGTTTAATAATTTGAAGAGAATCGTGAACGATTGAACTATATAGCGAGCGCTCATACATATAATTTCTAGATCAGGAACAACTTCTTGATACAGATGATGGGAATAAGTTCTGGACAATATATGAGAGGACAATTGAATACAAAGACAACAGATAGATAATGTTGGAGCATTATATCATATGGATAACAGATGTAATAACTGATGGAGTCGTAGATGTTTCTGAGATTTAGGACTTAGTGGTCTCGAGGTAAGACATCGGCCTCGGGTGCTGGAGATCGCGAGTTCAATTCACGGTGGAGACGGGGAATTTTTCAAAAGATTTGCTGGTATTTCCCGGATCTCTGGGTAGAAGAGATCGGACAGAGTAGACTTAGCGGCCCCTGTCCGGCAAAATTCAAAATTATGTTCGAAGCTACCCAATCTATTAAGGGATCCTCGCCGGTGGTACGGAGTTCGTCCATTGTGCTGAGAATCTTCCCAAAAATATGGAGACGAACAGAGCACTTGGGTTAACCATGTACAATGGCGTTCATCTTCGTCTAAAATAAACTAAACATGAGATAACCACAGAAGTACGACAGGAGCGTGAGCTTACTACGTTGATGTTCAACATTTACATGGACAGGCTAACAACAGAATTAAGCTAAACTGGATCACCAGAGATAGAATCCAACGTAAGACACGAAGGACCCAACTCATTATATGAACTGGCTTTGCTAGATGACCAAACCTATTATCCGAGAACCAAGACAAACTACAAAGTCATGTGGATGCACTTAATGCAGTCTGTGAGAGATATAATATGAAGATGAACACACCAGAGCCAGATCCGATGCATTTGAGCACAGCGCCTTGTCCAATTAACATGCATGTCAACAATATCAAACTAAAGCAGGCCCCAGAGATCAAACACCTAGGAAGTGTAGACGGAAGGACAAATATAGAAGTGGAAACAACGAAGAGCGTTCAAATGAAACCGGGACTTTTTGTCCTAGTTCTACCTAAATGGGTTATAGCGTGCTGGAACTACTATCATGAGTTATGGGCACGTATGTCCCATTACTGCTAGGTGGTTCACTTGCCATGGCCAGTCACGTGACAGATAAATAGAAATGGCGACAACACTGTTAGTGCTTGCATCGAACATCATGTTGTGACGAAGTTTATTGCTTGTGAAAGAATGCGTGAGACCTGCGGACATTTACAGAAGAATGCATGAGACCTGCGGACATCTACAGAAGAATGCGTGAGACCTGCGGACAATTAAAGAAGACTACAATCGCAATACGGTGATGGGACACGGCCGCAGTAAGACAATTGATTGGTGTAAACGTTTTAGAGAAGGCCGTACATCCATGAGGCGTGAGTGATGGTCCAGGCCGTGGTGGCTCTCAACCCACCACAGTCATTTCTGAAAACATCCGGATTGTGGAACGCCTTATCATTGAAAATCGACGCATTACATGGGGCGAAATTGTACAAGAGGCAAGCCTTTCTCTTAGTGGGGTGAACACTATTATTCATGAAGATTTGCATTCCCGGAAGGTTAGTGCTCGTTGGTTTGATCACAAAGGGCGTCCTGTTCCTACAAGATAACTCTCGACCTCATACGACTCACCGCACTATGTGTCATCTGCAGCAACTCGGCTGGGAGGTATTGTCACATCCACTTCACAACCCAGGCCTCGCTCCAAACGATTTCCACCTGTTTGGAACCCTGTGCGAATTCCAGGGATGTCAGCATTTCAGCACTGATGACGAAGTGGAACAGGCTGTCCTGGATTGGTTCAGACATACTGAATAATCTTTCAACACTGAAGCTTTTCAAACATTACTTAAATGCTAGAATAAGTGCATAAACGTTGCAGGAGATTGTATTAAAAAACAAAATGGCATTTTGACTGCTTAAAAAAAAATTCACTTGCCAAAAAAAGTCTCGGTTTGACTTGAACGCCCCTCGTAGATGTAAGAAAACCTCTGGTGTGACTTAACAACAGTCACCACTGCTTAACCATCAACTGACCAACAAAACAATACTGATGAATAGTTTAATGATACCAGCTATCTGCCGTCCAAGACCAGGCAGAAGAGAATGGCAAGATGTCAAGTGAAATGTGTCATAAAATCATTGGTGTCGGCGCCATGGGAGGAACATGATGACATTGGAAATATGGTGGAAACTACCAGACATTGCGCTCTTCGTATGATCAACTACCACTGCGCGCTTACAACATAAGAAGATTCGGCAACAGGCTACAGTGGCGAGAAAACCCGCGTGGCAGGTGGATTGATGTAATAAGAGAGATCCTACAACAACACGGGCTGACCGTAACCGACTCAGCACACATGGTCCAAGAAAGGCTCTCCATTGAGCTTAGAGCACAAGTGGATAAACAAGAAACTAAATTCCAGTTAAGACGTGTCTGAGTGAGAAGGACGTATGAAGACGTGTAGCAGACGAACGTCTCTGAAACCCCGTATGAAGACGTGTGACAGACGAACGTCTCTGTACCCCGGTTATTTAGACCTGTGACATAAGAACATCTCTGAATCCCCGGTTATTTAGACCTGTGACAGACGAACGTCTCTGAATCACCGGTTATTTAGACCTGTGACAGACGAACGTCTCTGAATCCCGGTTATTTAGACCTGTGACGAGCGCATGAGCTGCAGTAGTCAGCGACCCATAGCTGACTCCTAGCGTCAGGGTCAGCGAACCAGAGCTGCCAAGACCCTTCTACACCTCCACGCGGTGATCCTGGATAACAGGCTGCAGCAGGGCAGACTGGCTAAGGAGAAGGGATCGAAGAGGGAATGCTAACCTGGTACTCAAAAAATGACTGCTGAAGTCGGATGTGTTGGACCGAAACATGCAAATATCGCAGTCAAGCTGTAAACTACGACACAACGCATTATGTTCTCTGGACTACATTCTGCTTCTTAAGCCCTTTCATGATTTGGTAGCGGGAGATTGAGAACAAACGAACAAAGAAGAAGAAGAAGAAGAAGAAAAAGAAGAAGAAGAAGAAGAAGACATGTGACAGACGACCGTCTCTGAAAACCGGCTTTAATGGTCAGATATAGGCAATGTTGGAGATACCAGGTACAATACGGGCACCCTTTGGTGTAGAGGCGGCACTACCGTCATTCACTTCTTCTATTCTCTCTGTCGCTCTCTCTCTCTCTCTCTCTATCTCTCTCTCTCTCTCTCTCTCTCTCTCTCTCTCTCCCTCTCGCCTATTTATGTTTATTTCCTCAATTATTGCTAACGTTAGATTACTTGTGACAGACGTCACAGGGGGACTGCGGCTAGGCAAATCTGCTCGGTACAGCAGCTTGGTACAACAGCGCGGTACAGCTGCTCGGCACATGGTCACACCATGCCCGCCAAAAGGCAGGTCTTTTTATGAGTGTTTCATTAGCGTGGTCGTAGAGCAGTACCTTATTACAGCAAATGTGGGACGATGAGGCAAACAGGTCAGGTAAAACACCCTGATCAGAGAATGTTAGCCAGGGTCAGGTAAAACACACTGATCAGAGAATATTAGCCAGGGTCAGGTAAAAAACACTGATCAGAGAATGTTAGCCAGGGTCAGGTAAAACACCCTGATCAGAGAATGTTAGCCAGGGTCAGGTAAAACACACTGATCAGAGAATGTTAGCCAGGGTTAGGTAAAACACCCTGATCAGAGAATGTTAGCCAGGGTCAGGTAAAACACCCTGATCAGAGAATGTTAGCCAGGGTCAGGTAAAACACACTGATCAGAGAATATTAGCCAGGGTCAGGTAAAAAACACTGATCAGAGAATGTTAGCCAGGGTCAGGTAAAACACCCTGATCAGAGAATGTTAGCCAGGGTCAGGTAAAACACACTGATCAGAGAATGTTAGCCAGGGTTAGGTAAAACACCCTGATCAGAGAATGTTAGCCAGGGTCAGGTAAAACACACTGATCAGAGAATGTTAGCCAGGGTCAGGTAAAACACACTGATCAGAGAATGTTAGCCAGGGTCAGGTAAAACACACTGATCAGAGAATGTTAGCCAGGGTCAGGTAAAACACACTGATCAGAGAATGTTAGCCAGGGTCAGGTAAAACACACTGATCAGAGAATGTTAGCCAGGGTCAGGTAAAACACACTGATCAGAGAATGTTAGCCAGGGTCAGGTAAAACACACTGATCAGAGAATGTTAGCCAGGGTCAGGTAAAACACACTGATCAGAGAATGTTAGCCAGGGTCAGGTAAAACACACTGATCAGAGAATGTTAGCCAGGGTCAGGTAAAACACACTGATCAGAGAATGTTAGCCAGGGTCAGGTAAAACACCCTGATCAGAGAATGTTAGCCAGGGTCAGGTAAAACACACTGATCAGAGAATGTTAGCCAGGGTCAGGTAAAACACCCTGATCAGAGAATGTTAGCCAGGGTCAGGTAAAACACACTGATCAGAGAATGTTAGCCAGGGTCAGGTAAAACACACTGATCAGAGAATGTTAGCCAGGGTCAGATAAAACACACTGATCAGAGAATGTTAACCAGGGTCAGGTAAAACACACTGATTAGAGAATGTTAGCCAGGGTCAGGTAAAACACACTGATCAGAGAATGTTAGCCAGGGTCAGGTAAAACACACTGATCAGAGAATGTTAGCCAGGGTCAGGTAAAACACACTGATCAGAGAATGTTAGCCAGGGTCAGGTAAAACACACTGATCAGAGAATGTTAGCCAGGGTCAGGTAAAACACCCTGATTAGAGAATGTTAGCCAGGGTCAGGTAAAACACTCTGATCAGAGAATGTTAGCCAGGGTCAGGTAAAACACCCTGATCAGAGAATGTTAGCCAGGGTCAGGTAAAACACACTGATCAGAGAATGTTAGCCAGGGTCAGGTAAAACACACTGATCAGAGAATGTTAGCAAGGGTCAGGTAAAACACCCTGATCAGAGAATGTTATCCAGGGTCGGGTAAAACACACTGATCAGAGAATGTTAGCTAGGGTCAGGTAAAATACCCTGATCAGAGAATGTTAGCCAGGGTCAGGTAAAACACACTGATCAGAGAATGTTAGCCAGGGTCAGGTAAAACACACTGATCAGAGAATGTTAGCCAGGGTCAGGTAAAACACCCTGATCAGAGAATGTTAGCCAGGGTCAGGTAAAACACACTGATCAGAGAATGTTAGCCAGGGTCAGGTAAAACACACTGATCAGAGAATGTTAGCCAGGGTCAGGTAAAACACACTGATCAGAGAATGTTAGCCAGGGTCAGGTAAAACACACTGATCAGAGAATGTTAGCCAGGGTCAGGAGAAATATACTGACCATTACTCTCACCTGACCTCCTCGTTGGTCGTCATGGAAACGGTCTGTTGTCGAGGACAACAGTCTGGCTAACAAGGTGATGTTCGACGTAATCCCCCGTAGTAGTGAGCGACACGCAGATGAAGCCAAGCATTGCACAACCGCCTGCAGGACCCTGGTCCACTTCATCAGCCCGCTCGGGATGTCAGGAAAGCTACTACATTCGGCCACAAGTTCCGATCTTTTCAGGGTGCACAAAAGGGTGCCAACCAACCGACCGGCCAACCATCCATAACAGCAAAGGTACGAGGTTATATTATTGCGCCCAGTACGCAGCAGTTAACTCTCTTTTCACTGAAAAGTATAAGGCAAAACTCTAATAACCGATACGAGCCAGTCCCTCCAGCTGGAAATTGGTAACTGGCCTACTGTTAAAGAAGGAAGGGATTAGGTCATCGTGCCACACCTGGTTAAGTATACTAGAGTCCATAACTCGTCACTTCCGTCCAGCGGTTAAATCTACTGAAGTAAACCATTTACCTTATTTGTTCCTAACCTTAACTGTTCCTTGATTGCCTGCAAGGCAGCAGTCGATTTGACATTAGTTTACCTAATCTTCTTTGGCATAAAGTCTTCCCATACCCAGGGTAATCTGGTCTCAGGGCGACATAAACATGCACCTCCCCCCCCCCCCCCCCCCCCCCCCGTCTCCTGTTATTTAGCCTAGTTCCGCCACGAACGAGGGAGACCACTGTCAGTATTTTTATGGGTATGATGTGCTGGCATTTAGATAGAGTGGTGATTTTATCCTCAATTCCACTTCTGGCGATCGGTCTGTGGGACCGGCACATAATGTGATTGCTGACATCACGTGGACTCTCTCGGACATCCACGTTAAACTATCGCGAGATATCATTCACATTATACGCGTGTGGGCGTTGGTTATATGGCTCGTGATAGTGTTTATTCTAAATATTTGCCGTTTGATAGTCTGAAGCTGAACCAACATAGACAACATTCAACCAACGATACGTACAGAGTGCTAACCCAAGCGTAATAATGGACACCAACATATACACAGATGATACATGAAAGTGCAGTTACCCACACGATCAGAGAAATTGGAGATATTCCCTGACAAGAATGGCGGTCCATCCGCTCTAATGGCTAATGTCAACAGGATAAAAGCCAACCACTTGAAAGGGTTGGCTGACCAGGCAGCAGGGACAAGACGCGGTACTTGGCACATGCTGAGATGGTGGATCATCGATAGGAATCTCTACAGACCGGTGCAGCGGGAGATCACGTGGGAACCAAAGGATTACCGTTCTGCCAGTGCTTAGGTCATTGCTCTCCTGAATACTTGGGAGGGCGAGGCGTGGTGGGGGGCGGGAGGGGGGGGGGGGGGTTGTGGCATTGTATGTTGTTGTTAGTGATCAGCTGGGGCTAATCGATCTACCTCAGACAATGTCCAGTTTGTGATCAATGATCGATCATCTGGCTGATTCTGGTCCCCCTCGTCCTCTTCTCCAACATACTGAGTTAGAGTCATGATCCCTACCGCCACCCTCCCCCGAGTTAGTCACCAGCCATAATCCCCTCCTCGCTGAGTTAGTATCGTTAGCCTTCCCAATCCCCACTCTCCCTAAGTTAGAGTCGCGAGCCGTAACTCCCCCCTCCCACCCTAAGTTTGAGTCGCGATCCGTAACTCCCCTCTCCCTCTCTAAGTTAGAGTCGCGAGCCGTAACTCCTCTCTCCCTCCCTAAGTTAGAGTCGCGAGCCGTAACTCCCCTCTCCCTCCCTAAGTTAGAGTCGCGAGCCGTAACTCCCCCCTCCCTCCCTAAGTTAGAGTCGCCAGCCATAACTCCCCCCTCCCTAAGTAGGAGTCGCGACCCGTAATTCCCCCTTCCCTCCCTAAGTTAGAGTCCCGAGCTGTAACCTCCCCCCCCCCCCTTTATATCCCCCCTCCCCAAATTCGATTTGCGAGCTGTAACCCAATCCTTAAATTAGAGTCGCAAGCCGTAACTTCCCCTCCCCTCCCCCAAAATATGCCCCCTCTATTTCCTGTTCAATGCAAAAAATTCTTCAACTGCCCTCCCCTCCCCCTACCAGCGCAAGCACTATCTTCCACCGCCCAACCCTCGTCCACCGCCCACCCCTCACTTAGGGTTACGTGCACTAACCCACCTCCACCCAAATTAGTCACCAACAGAAACCATCTGCCACGAGTCAGCACTCTAAAATGTTACAGTCACGAGACCAGCTCCCTCCCACATACCCTACTCCCACATACCCTACTCCCACATACCCTACTGCCACATACCCCACTCCCACATACCCACTCCCACATACCCTACTCCCACATACACTTCTCCCACATAACCTACCTCTACATACCCCACTCCCACATAACCTACCCCCACATACCATACCCCCACATACCCTACCCCCACATACCCTACTCCCACATACCTTACTCCCACATACCCTGCTCCCAGATACCCTACCCCCACATACCCTACTCCCACATAACATACTCCCACATACCCTACCCCCACATACCCAACCCCAACATAACCTAGCTCCACATACCCCACTCCCACATAACCTACCCCCACATATCCTACCCCCACATACCCTACCCCCACATACCCTACCCTCACATGCCCTACGTCCACATAACCTACCCCCACATACCCCACTCCCACATAACCTACCCCCACATACCATACCCCCACATACCCTATCCTCACATGCCCTACCCCCGCATAACCTACCCCCACATACCCCACTCACACATAACCTACCCCCACATACCTTACCCCCACATAACCTACCCCCACATGCCCTACCCTCACATGCCCTACCCCCACATAACCTACCCCCACATACCCCACTCACACATAACCTACTCTCACATACCCTACCCCCCACATACCCTACCCCCACATACCCTACCCCCATATACCCTACCCCCACATACCCTACCCCCACATACCCTACCCCTACATACCCTACCCCCACATACCCTACCCTCACATACCCTACCCCCACATACCCCACTCACACATAACCTACCCCCACATACCTTACCCCCACATAACCTACCCCCACATGCCCTACCCTTACATGTCCTACCCCCACATAACCTACCCCACATACCCCACTCACACATAACCTACCCTCACATACCCTACCCCCCACATACCTTACCTTCACATACCCTAACCCCACATACCCTACCCCTACATACCCTACCCCCACATAACCTACCCTCACATACCCTACCCTCACATACCCTATCCCCACATACCTTACCCCCATCCCGATCAGACATTCCGCCCCATCTGGACACACAACCATGGCAAACCACATCTAGCCTAGCGCTCACACGAGTCAAACGTGAGACGTGGCAGATTCGCCGCCAACCCAAAGGCTCACTAAGTGTACACAGCTAGATTACCCTGCCCTAGGCCAGACTCTCTGTAAGGCATCAGGTCCCTCACATCCACCACCTATCTAGCCAATTTAACAATCTAACCGTCATCATGTTTGCCCTATAGCATCGTGCCTGGATTAAGATCATGGCTCGCGCCAACTCCCCTTCCCCACCCGACTAATTGTGCCCTGTTTGATACCTAACACGTGCCACGACAAGAGAAGCCACGATGTTCGCCCGCTCTGGTGGTGGGGTTACTAAATCCGTGAACCTTAAACAGGCAGTTTCAGTACTAGAAGACTACGTGTTCCCAGGCATTGATTAGGAACTATTCCCCCTCTCTTTGTGAGTATCTATCTCTATATGCCGCTCTGTCTTTCTCTGT
Source organism: Ariolimax columbianus (assembly GCA_036924085.1). Classification (NCBI taxonomy): domain Eukaryota; kingdom Metazoa; phylum Mollusca; class Gastropoda; order Stylommatophora; family Arionidae; genus Ariolimax; species Ariolimax columbianus. The sequence goes on from JAVGWX010000009.1 coordinate 2,601,798, forward strand.
CTTTGTGTCTCTTTACTCTCTTTCAAACTCTCCCTCTCTCTCTCTATCTCTCTCTCTCACTATTCTATATCGCTGTTTCTCTTTCTGTTTTTCTGTGTCTCCTCTCTCTCTCTCTCTCTCTCCTTCTCTTTTCTCTCTTTCTTTGTCTTTCACTGCCTGTCTGTCACTCTACAATCTATTTTCTGTCATTTTCTCTAAATCCTCCTTTTGTCTCAATGTATGTCTCTTTCTCTCCCTCTGTCTCTTATTCTCACTGCATTCTGCCTCTGCTGTTTTCTTTTTTTTACTCCCTCTGTCCCTTGATCCGTTTTTGTATTTCTACTGTTTTATGTCTTTCGTTTTGTCTCTATAGATTGTCTGTCTATCTGATTTTGTCTCTATACGTTGTCTGCTTATCTCGTTTTGTCTCTATACATTTTCTGTATCTCGTTTTGTCTCTATAAATTGTCTGTATCTCGTTTTGTCTCTATACATTGTCTGTCTATCTGGTTTTGTCTCTATACATTGTCTGTCTATCTGGTTTTGTCTCTATACATTGTCTGTCTATCTGGTTTTGTCTCTATACATTGTCTGTCTATCTGGTTTTGTCTCTATATATTGTCTGTCTATCTGGTTTTGTCTCTATACATTGTCTATCTATCTGGTTTTGTCTCTATACATTGTCTATATCTTGTTGTGTCTCTATACATTGTCTGTCTCTCGATTTGTCTCTATACATTGTCTGTCTTTCTGGTTTTGTCTCTATACATTGTCTGTCTTTCTGATTTTGTCTCTATACATTGTCTGTATTTCGTTGTGTCTCTATACATCGTCTGTCTATCTGGTTTTGTCTCTATACATCGTCTGTCTATCTGGTTTTGTCTCTATACATCGTCTGTCTATCTGGTTTTGTCTCTATACATTGTCTGTCTATCTGGTTTTGTCTCTATACATCGTCTGTCTATCTGGTTTTGTCTCTATACATTGTCTGTCTATCTGGTTTTGTCTCTATACATTGTCTGTCTATCTGGTTTTGTCTCTATACATTGTCTGTCTATCTGGTTTTGTCTCTATACATTGTCTGTCTATCTGGTTTTGTCTCTAAAGGTCAGTTTCATTGCAACAGTTTCCGCCAGGATAACTCTTCTCTTTCTCTCTCTCCGCTTACCTCCTCATATCAACATCTCTGTTACTCTAGTATCTCTCTAACAATGTTGATGTCTGTATGTCTCTCATTCTATCTCTGTATGTATCTCTACTCTCTGTTTTATCTATATGTCTGTCTTTTTCTCTATCTCTGTCTCTCTCTCACTCTGCCTCTCTAATCTCACTTTTTCTCTCGAATATCTCCCACTGACGGCCTTTGGTAAGAGGCCACTGACAGTGAAGTCTAACTCAGGGTAGAAGACTCTCCAACCCATAGTTGTTTTTCCTGCCTAAATAAGTTTATTCCAAATTAATAAAACGCCTCAATAAGTACATGTTTCAAGTTTGTTTGATCAATATATAAGGTTGTAAGATCAATATATAAGGTTGTAAGATCAATATATCACATTGTAAGATCAATATATCAGATTGTAATATCAATATATCAGATTCTAAGATCAATATATCAGATTGTAAGATCAATATATAAGTTTGTAAAATCAATATATAAGTTTGTAAGATCAATTTATAAGTTTGTAAGATCAATATATAAGTTTGTAAGATCAATATATAAGTTTATAAGATCAATATATAAGTTTGTAAGATCAATATATAAGTTTGTAAGATCAATATATAAGTTTGTAAGATCAAAATATAAGTTTGTAAGATCAATATATAAGTTTGTAAGATCAATATATAAGTTTGTAAGATCAATATATAAGCTTGTAAGATCAATATATAAGTTTGTAAGATCAAAATATATACTTAAATATGAAACGATGTGCCTCAATTAAGCGTAGTCAATGTTTGACCCATGTTTCGAAAGGTTCACGCGGCCCACAGGGCTACCACTGCCTACTGTTTGAGAAACATTGGTGTGAAAATTGATCGATTCAACTGTTTAAACAAAAGATGAAGACTAGACTGACACAAATGGCGGGGGAGATCAACAAACAGTTCAAACGGTTACTGGCCTCTTTAATAAGGTCTCCGTGACAAAAGGTTCTTGGGAGTTCTTCGTGGTTGCTTTTTTAGGGAGAGATTATCTACTCATTTCAAAAAGTGAGCATCGATTTGGCACCAGTTTGGCTTAATGACGTCAACACCGGTAGCTGGTTGCCAAATGAAGTGATTATTGGGCTTTAACAAAGGGGGGTGCTGGGTCGAATCCTTGATTTGTTGTTGTTGTGTTGTTGTTGTTGATGAATGCCCATAAAGAGTGGATTTACTCTTTTGAGCGCCCTGAAAAGGACATTAAGTGGCGAGTTGCTGCAGCTTTCCTCACATCCCAAGCGTGCGGATGAAGGTGAGCCTGGGTTCTGCAAGCGGTTGTGCTATACTTAGCTTCATCGGTGTGTCGATCATTACTAGGGATCACGTCTATCCCTCATCTCGTTAGCCAGGATGCCATTAAAACAGCCCGTTTACAAACAGGGCTACATAGAAGTCGAGGTGATGACCTTGGTCACGCCTGACCCTAGAGACCTGGCTCTAAAAGGCTTGACCCTAAAAGGCCTGACCCTATCAGGCCTGACGCTAACAGGCCTGACCCTAACATGTCTGACCAGTATGTTTTACCAGACCCTGACTAACATGTCTGACCAGTATGTTTTACCAGACCCTGAGTAACATGTCTCACCAGTATGTTTTACCAGACCCTGACTAACATGTCTGACCAGTATGTTTTACCAGACCCTGACTTACATAGTCTGACCAGTATGTTTTACCAGACCCTGACTAACATGTCTGACCAGTATGTTTTACCAGACCCTGACTAACATGTCTGACCAGTATGTTTTACCAGACCCTGACTAACATGTCTGACCAGTATGTTTTACCAGACCCTGACTAACATGTCTGACCAGTATGTTTTACCAGACCCCGACTAACATAGTCTGACCAGTATGTTTTACCAGACCCTGACTAACATGTCTGACCAGTATGTTTTACCAGACCCTGACTAACATGTCTGACCAGTATGTTTTACCAGACCCTGACGTTAGTCTTCCTCCCCACGAATCCTTGAGTATAGCTTTAAAAAATATTTAGCTGTACAGTATGTGTCTCCGGCCAAGGTAAGCGACCTTTATTCCTATTCGCCATCAATCCACCCTCAGAGATCCAGCAACTGGAAAATACACAACATTAGCGCCCTCTGAAAAGGAACTTTGGCAGCTAATTCTTTACCAAAACATAATGTAGTCGGAGGCTATACACCCTGATTGTGTGCCATGACACCCTGATTATGTGCCATGACACCCTGATTGTGTGCTATGACACCCTGATTATGTGCCACGACACCCTGATTGTGTGCCATGACACCCTGATTGTGTGCTATGACACCCTGATTATGTGCCACGACACCCTGATTGTGTGCCATGACACCCTGATTGTGTGCCATGACACCCTGATTGTGTACCATGACACCCTGATTGTGTGCCACGACACCCTGATTGTGTACCATGACCCCCTGATTGTGTGCCACGACACCCTGATTGTGTGCCATGACACCCTGATTTGTGCCACGACACCCTGATTGTGTACCATGACACTCTGATTGTGTGCCACGACACCCTGATTGTGTGCCATGACACCCTGATTGTGTGCCACGACACCCTGATTGTGTGCCATGACACCCTGATTGTGTGCCATGACACCTTGATTGTGTGCCATGACACCCTGATTGTGTGCCATGACACCCTGATTGTGTGCCATGACACCCTGATTGTGTGCCATGACACCCTGATTGTGTGCCACGACACCCTGATTGTGTGCCATGACACCATGATTGTGTGCCATGACACCCTGATTGTGTGCCACGACACCCTGATTGTGTGCCGTGCCACGACACCCTGATTGTGTGCCATGACACCATGATTGTGTGCCATGACACCCTGATTGTGTGCCATGACACCTTGATTGTGTGCCATGACACCCTGATTGTGTGCCATGACACCCTGATTGTGTGCCATGACACCCTGATTGTGTGCCACGACACCCTGATTGTGTGCCATGACACCCTGATTGTGTGCCACGACACCCTGATTGTGTGCCATGACACCATGATTGTGTGCCATGACACCCTGATTGTGTGCCACGACACCCTGATTGTGCGCCGTGCCACGACACCCTGATTGTGTGCCATGACACCATGATTGTGTGCCATGACACCCTGATTGTGTGCCATGACACCTTGATTGTGTGCCATGACACCCTGATTGTGTGCCATGACACCCTGATTGTGTGCCATGACACCCTGATTGTGTGCCACGACACCCTGATTGTGTGCCATGACACCCTGATTGTGTGCCACGACACCCTGATTGTGTGCCATGACACCATGATTGTGTGCCATGACACCCTGATTGTGTGCCACGACATCCTGATTGTGTGCCATGACACCATGATTGTGTGCCATGCTGACTGGTGTAAGCGATCATGAGGCTGGTGCTACTGTGAACCCTCCTCCGTGCCATGACACATACTCTCAATAACATCTCTGTCTTTCATCCTCTGTCTGTCCTCCTCTGTCTGTCCTCCCCTCCTCTGTCTGTCCTCCTCTGTCTGTCCTCCCCTCCTCTGTCTGTCCTCCTCTCCTCTGTCTGTCCTCCCCTCCTCTGTCTGTCTTCCTCTGTCTGTCCTCCTCTCCTCTGTCTGTCCTCCCTTCCTCTGTCTGTCTTCCTCTGTCTGTCCTCCTCTCCTCTGTCTGTCCTCCTCTCCTCTGTCTGTCCTCCTCTCCTCTGTCTGTCCTCCCTTCCTCTGTCTGTCTTCCTCTGTCTGTCTTCCTCTATCTGTCCTCCTCTCCTCTGTCTGTCCTCCTCTCTTCTGTCTGTCCTCCTCTATCTGTCCTCCTCTCCTCTGTCTGTCCTCCTCTCCTCTGTCTGTCCTCCCTTCCTCTGTCTGTCTTCCTCTGTCTGTCCTCCTCTCTTCTGTCTGTCCTCCTCGCCTCTGTCTGTCCTCCTCTGTATGTCCTCCTCTCCTCTGTCTGTCCTCCTCTCCTCTGTCTGTCCTCCTCTCCTCTGTCTGTCCTCCTCTGTCGCATTTCCAATCCATTATACTGTTGTCACCGTTTCCCAACCCAACGTTTTCTGTGGCCTGTGCAGATTATCTTTCGGGCAGCTGTGGTCCACACAGAACGCTTCTAGGTCAGAGCACGCAGCTGTGGTCCACACAGAACGCTTCTAGGTCAGAGCACGCAGCTGTGGTCCACACAGAACGCTTCTAGGTCAGAGCACGTAGCTGTGGTCCACACAGAACGCTTCAAGGTCAGAGCACGTAGCTGTGGTCCACACAGAAAGCTTCTAGGTCCGAGCACGAGCCGTCTAGACACCAGCTTGTGGCTCTGCTATCTGAACAAATATGACAGATGGCAATCAGATTAATTTTATTGGTGCCGGCTGATATCGAATATCATCGACTGTCTGCATGCTCTAGTGTCTGTTATATGAGGACATTTCAACTGATTTCGTGTACTGATGTCTGTGATTGTAATCCTAGTTTTCAAACAATAGGTAAAAGCATTTTTGGTGCAGGATCACTTCGTGTAGCTTATTCAGTCTTGGCAGGTTAGGCTTCGTAACAACCTGTATGTTTTGATGTGTATCTGTTAAGGGGTATTATTACATCCATAACATATAGACAGGACTGCGGAACGTTTCGTCCATCTTCGATTTGACTAGATGCTTGTTCTAACAAGCAGTAAGACAAGGAGTCACTTGAAAACACCAGGTTTCGAATACCGCGATACCGTTCTTCGTTTCTTTAGAGACGAACTCCGCACATCTGTGCTATAACAGGCCACATGAGAGGCGAACTCCTTACCTCTGTGCTATATCAGGCCGCATGAGAGGCGAGCTCTGTACCTCTGTGCTATTTCCATCCGCATGAGAGGCGAACTCCTTACCTCTGTGCTATAATAGGCCCCTTTAGAGGCGAGCTCTTTACCGCTGTGCTATAATATGCCCCTTTAGAGGCGAGCTCTTTACCGCTGTGCTATAATAGGCCCCTTGAGAGGCGAGCTCTTTACCTCTGTGCTATAATATGCCTCTTTAGAGGCGAGCTCTTTACCTCTGTGCTATAATAGGCCCCTTTAGAGGCGAGCTCTTTACCTCTGTGCTATAATATGTCCCTTTAGAGGCGAGCTCTTTACCGCTGTGCTATAATAGGCCCCTTGAGAGGCGAGCTCTTTACCTCTGTGCTATAATATGCCTCTTTAGAGGCGAGCTCTTTACCGCTGTGCTATAATAGGCCCCTTGAGAGGCGAGCTCTTTACCTCTGTGCTATAATAGGCCCCTTTAGAGCCGAGCTCTTTACCCCTCTACTAAATCAGGCCCATTAAGGTATATTTGTATGAATTTGTGAGAACCATATCTGTGTGCCTTGTTAAAGATATCTACGACGCGTGTTCTAGACAACTGGAAAACGAGGTTAAAAGAAGGACGTGAGTTAACGAAAGATCTTCCGAGACCAGGTCAGGCACATATTGTTGCGTTAACTCGCGCCCTTCTTTAAACATCGCTGTCCAGTTCTTCACTGTTGTCTTCGACACACTTTTGTCACCATACATTGCCTGCATTCTGCGATGAATGTCAACTGGTCGACATCCTTCAGCTGTTAGAAACCGAATCAACGCTCTCTGGTCAACTCTGGACGGATTCCGTATCACAACCGCCATGTTTTCAACGGTCTGCTGAGGAAACTATGAGTCGGAGGATAATGAAATGTTGCAAACTTGACGGTTGGTATGTGCTGTTTACACCAGAAGTGACGTCAACATGCGCATCGTGCGTACGTTCGCAGTTTGGTCCGGTTTCATTTGAACACGCCTCCTATCTATCTAGTCCATGAGAACAGTTAGATCTCTAGAACTTTATCCAATATGGAGATCATGGTTTGTTAGAACAATTAATTAGCGATACGTTTGCCTAGAATGTCTGCCTGAGTACATACGCTGGGTGGGAAAGGCCTCTGTGTATGAGAAACAGGCTAGAATAGGAGCGTACCACACTGAGAACATGTGGAAGGAGGGGAGACAGGTTACAGTCTTGTCTAATCTCTCTCTGGTGTAGACGACTAACTCTTCTAGTGTACCCCTGCAGCCCACACAAAGGCCTGATGGGTAGGGAGTAGCCTACTTCTAGCTGGCTGCAAAACAGCTTTGGAAACATAAATGTAAACAATTTGTTTTGATTTAAACTGGGATAAAAGTCAGGAGACAACACTTTTCCTCCAACATAATTTAGCATTTCTCTTTCTACATTAGCCATGTCGTGCCGTAAATTACTATCACCGAGAGTTAGTGTCTTTGGTTGGTCGGCGAGAGTTAGTGTCTTCTGTTGGTCGGTGAGAGTTAGTGTCTTCTGTTGGTCGGTAAGAGTTAGTGTCTTCTGTTGGTCGGTGAGAGTTAGTGTCTTTGGTTGGTCGGTGAGAGTTAGTGTCTTCTGTTGGTCGGTGAGAGTTACTGTCTTTGGTTGGTCGGTGAGAGTTAGTGTCTTTGGTTCGTCGGTGAGAGTTAGTGTCTTTGGTTGGTCGGTGAGAGTTAGTGTCTTTGGTCGGTCGGTGAGAGTTAGTGTCTTCTGTTGGTCGGTGAGAGCTAGTGTCTTTTGTTGGTCGGTGAGAGTTAGTATCTTTGGGATGTCGGTGAGACTTAGTGTCTTCTGTTGGTCGGCGAGAGTTAGTGTCTTCGGTTGGTCGAGAAGATTTAGTGTCTTTGGTTGGTCTAGGAGAGTTGGTGTCTTCTGTTAGTCGGCGAGAGTTAATGTCGTTTGTTGGTCGGTAAGAGTTAGTGTCTTTGGTTGGTTGGTGAGAGTTAGTGTCTTCTGTTGGTCGGTGAGAGTTAGTGTCTTCTGTTGGTCGGTGAGAGTTAGTGTCTTTGGTTGGTCGGTGAGAGTTAGTGTCTTCTGTTGGTCGGTGAGAGTTAGTGTCTTCTGTTGGTCGAGAAGATTTAGTGTCTTTGGTTGGTCTAGGAGAGTTAGTGTCTTCTGTTAGTCGGCGAGAGTTAGTGTCTTTTGTTGGTCGGTAAGAGTTAGTGTCTTTGGTTGGTTGGTGAGAGTTAGTGTCTTCTGTTGGTCGGTGAGAGTTAGTGTCTTCTGTTGGTCGGTGAGAGTTAGTGTCTTTGGTTGGTCGGTGAGAGTTAGTGTCTTCTGTTGGTCGGTGAGAGTTAGTGTCTTTGGTTGGTCGGTGAGAGTTAGTGTCTTCTGATGGTCGGTGAGAGTTAGTGTCTTTGGTTTGTCGGTGAGAGTTAGTGTCTTCTGTTGGTCGGTGAGAGTTAGTGTCTTTGGTTGGTCGATGAGAGTTAGTGTCTTCTGCTGGTCGGTGAGAGTTAGTGTCTTCTGTTGGTCGGTGAGAGTTAGTGTCTTTGGTTTGTCGGTGAGAGTTAGTGTCTTCTGTTGGTCGGTGAGAGTTAGTGTCTTCTGTTGGTCGGTGAGAGTTAGTGTCTTTGGTTGGTTGGTGAGACTTAGTGTCTTCTGTTGGTCGGTAAGAGTTAGTGTCTTTGGTTGGTCGGTGAGAGTTAGTGTCTTCTGTTGGTCGGTAAGAGTTAGTGTCTTTGGTTGGTCGGTGAGAGTTAGTGTCTTCTGTTGGTCGGTGAGAGTTAGTGTCTTCTGTTGGTCGAGAAGATTTAGTGTCTTTGGTTGGTCTAGGAGAGTTAGTGTCTTCTGTTAGTCGGCGAGAGTTAGTGTCTTTTGTTGGTCGGTAAGAGTTAGTGTCTTTGGTTGGTTGGTGAGAGTTAGTGTCTTCTGTTGGTCGGTGAGAGTTAGTGTCTTCTGTTGGTCGGTGAGAGTTAGTGTCTTTGGTTGGTCGGTGAGAGTTAGTGTCTTCTGTTGGTCGGTGAGAGTTAGTGTCTTTGGTTGGTCGGTGAGAGTTAGTGTCTTCTGATGGTCGGTGAGAGTTAGTGTCTTTGGTTTGTCGGTGAGAGTTAGTGTCTTCTGTTGGTCGGTGAGAGTTAGTGTCTTTGGTTGGTCGATGAGAGTTAGTGTCTTCTGCTGGTCGGTGAGAGTTAGTGTCTTCTGTTGGTCGGTGAGAGTTAGTGTCTTTGGTTTGTCGGTGAGAGTTAGTGTCTTCTGTTGGTCGGTGAGAGTTAGTGTCTTCTGTTGGTCGGTGAGAGTTAGTGTCTTTGGTTGGTTGGTGAGACTTAGTGTCTTCTGTTGGTCGGTAAGAGTTAGTGTCTTTGGTTGGTCGGTGAGAGTTAGTGTCTTCTGTTGGTTGGTAAGAGTTAGTGTCTTTGGTTGGTCGGTGAGAGTTAGTGTCTTCTGTTGGTCGGTAAGAGTTAGTGTCTTCTGTTGGTCGGTGAGAGTTAGTGTCTTCTGTTGGTCGGTGAGAGTTAGTGCCTTTGGTTGGTCGGCTAGAGTTAGTGTCTTCTGTTGGTCGGTGAGAGTTAATGTCTTTGGTTGGTCGGCGAGAGTTAGTGTCTTCTGTTGGTCGGTAAGAGTTAGTGTCTTTGGTTGGTTGGTGAGAGTTAGTGTCTTCTGTTGGTCGGTGAGAGTTAGTGTCTTCTGTTGGTCGATGAGAGTTAGTGTCTTCTGTTGGTCGGTGAGAGTTAGTGTCTTCTGTTGGTCGGTAAGAGTTTGTGTCTTTGGTTGGTCGGTGAGAGTTAGTGTCTTCTGTTGGTCGGTAAGAGTTAGTGTCTTCTGTTGGTCGGTGAGAGTTAGTGTCTTCTGTTGGTTGGTGAGAGTTAGTGTCTTCTGTTGGTCGGTGAGAGTTAGTGTCTTCTGTTGGTCGGTGTGAGTTAGTGTTTTCTGTTGGTCGGTGAGAGTTAGTGCCTTTGGTTGGTCGGCGAGAGTTAGTGTCTTTGGTTGGTCGGTGAGAGTTCGTGTCTTCTGTTGGTCGGTGAGAGTTAGTGTCTTCTGTCGGTCGGTGAGAGTTAGTGCCTTCTGTTGGTCGGTGAGTGTTATTATCGTCGGCTTGCCTTTTTGTGTACTTGCTTGAGAGTCCTTCCTGGCATTTTGTTCAGTACAGTCACTTATCTGGCCATGCTGTTGTAGATGTCCAGGACCGACACGTGCCTTATATTGATTGTCAGCTCGTGCTGTATTTGAAGTGTAATCGTGTCTTTAAGTAGCTTATCCTAATTTGTGGAAGCTTGTCCTTCCTGTGTCAATTCCTTCCAGTGTTCTTTAAACAATATACACATTACCAGATTAAAACAGACACGCTGGCGTGTCACAATATGGCACTTCTCTACTGACATGACGGTGTGTCACAATATGGCACTTCTCTACTGACATGACGGTGTGTCCCAATATGGCACTTCTCTACTGACATGACGGTGTGTCCCAATATGGCACTTCTCTACTGACATGACGGTGTGTCACACAGATGAGTCGTTTAATTGTGACGAGAATAAGTTGCTTTGACCAGAGAAATGGTTGACTGGGTTGGCTGATATAAGGTTTATATACTGGGTTGGCTGATATAAGGTTTATATACTGGGTTGGCTGATATAAGGTTTATAGACTGGGTTGGCTGATATAAGGTTTATAGACTGGGTTGGCTGATATAAGGTTTATAGACTGGGTTGGCTGATATAAGGTTTATAGACTGGGTTGGCTGATATAAGGTTTATAGACTGGGTTGGCTGATATAAGGTTTATAGACTGGGTTGGCTGATATAAGGTTTATAGACTGGGTTGGCTGATATAAGGTTTATAGACTGGGTTGGCTGATATAAGGTTTATAGACTGGGTTCGCTGATATAAGGTTTATAGACTGGGTTGGCTGATATAAGGTTTATAGACTGGGTTGGCTGATATAAGGTTTATATACTGGGTTGGCTGATATAAGGTTTATTTACTGGGTTGGCTGATATAAGGTTTATAGACTGGATTGGCTGATATAAGATTTATATACTAGGTTGGCTGATATAAGGTTTATAGACTGGGTTGGCTGATATAATGTTTATATACTCTGTTGGCTGATATAAGATTTATATACTGGGTTGGCTGATATAAGGTTTATAGACTGGGTTGGCTGATATAATGTTTATAGACTGGGTTGGCTGATATAAGGTTTATATACTGGGTTGGCTGATATAAGGTTTATATACTGGGTTGGCTGATATAAGGTTTATATACTGGGTTGGCTGATATTAGGTTTATAGACTGGGTTGGCTGATATAAGGTTTATATACTGGGCTGGCTGATATAAGGTTTATAGACTGGGTTGGCTGATATAAGGTTTTTATACTGGGTTGGCTGATCTAAGGTTTATAGACTGGGCTGGCTGATATAAGGTTTATAGACTGGGTTGGCTGATATAAGGTTTATAGACTGGGTTGGCTGATATAAGGTTTATATACTGGGTTGGCTGATATAAGGTTTATATACTGGATTGGCTGATATAAGGTTTATATACTGGGTTGGCTGATATAAGGTTTATATACTGGGTTGGCTGATATAAGGTTTATATACTGGGTTGGCTGATATAAGGTTTATATACTGGGTTAGCTGATATAAGGTTTTTATACTGGGTTGGCTGATATAAGGTTTATAGACTGGGTTGGCTGATATAAGGTTTATAGACTGTGTTGACTGATATAACGTTTATCAATTGGTTATGTTAAGGATTCTGGGCATGATTCATTAATGTTCTTCATTTTTTGGGGTGTGGGGGGGGGGGGGAGGGGGTGGTCAATTAGAATACAAATGTGACGTGAGTAATACAATTCTGATACCTCGAACCTATAACTTAAGATACACAAAAGGCAAGAGCCTAACAAGCAAGCATACGTCTCACAACTAGGCTTTAATAGGCAAAGATCAATACTAGTCAATGAACACTAAGATGGACTTACTGTTGACATTAATTCCCTCTTGATATATACCACCCTCCCCACTGCTTTGTGATGTACCTGTTGACAGGGAAAGGCTTCGGGACTAAACCCTGAGGAAAAATCAGAAGCTGTTGTACCTATGGCAGTCTAGTAGTGGTTGTATGGCTGTTCTTACTACTTTAGCGACGTCGCTGATTGCAGCCTGTTCCGGCTCATGTCGGTCCCTCTGGATCAATAAGCTCCGTGGAGAGGGGGGGGGGGGCTTGCTGCACGGGCGACACCTTGTTCTCCATAGAAAGATGACCTGGAGAGGCCTTCCAGTTTCAGATTGTAGAGTCGACACAACACGTGCATTAGCAATTAAACTGGGATGTTGGAATGTCTGTACCATGCTGACTGGACTGTCCCTGCCAGGCTGACTGGGCTGATGTCTGTACCATGCTGACTGGACTATCTGATATTCTACATGATATAAATGATGCCAGAAAGACACGAGTAATCAATGACGAATTAAAATAACTTGATGTGAACATTGTAGCACTCCAAGAAACTCGGTTAGCTGGCTCGGGGTCAATGAGTGAGAAAGACTAGTTATTCTACTGGCAAGGGAAATCACCAAAGAAAATAAAGTGCATGGTGTAGGTTTTGCAGTAAAACAGTCTCAAATACACATGGTTGAACCACTCGGAAATGGTTCAGAGCGTCTGGTTACACTTCGTCTCCATACCACTGTAGGTCCCGTCTCTCGTGTGAATGTAAATGTACTGACCTTGTGAACCAGACAAATGTACTGACCTTGTGAACCAGACAAATGTACTGACCTTGTGAACCAGACCTGAAGATAAAGATGAGTTCTATCATGATTTATCAGCTGTTATTAGAAGTGTCCATAGTGTTCTACTATGTGACGTCAACGCTATAGTGAGCTCTGATCATGACCCGTGGCCTTCGTGTCTATTCAAGTTTGGAATCGGGAAAACAAATGAAAATGGCCAAAGGCTATTAAAGGCCTGTTCTTAAAATGAACTATGTGTGACCAACTGCTATTTTCAGAAATTTAAACATAAGGTATCGTGGTTGCACTCACGATCAAAGCATTGGCATCAGCTGGATCTAATTCTTGTGAGAAGATCTCCTGACGCGTTCCTACCATAGTGTAGACTGTGATACCGATCATTGATTGGTTGGCGGTCAAATCAAATATCAGACAAAAGAGTTCCTCCATACCAGAAACAAAGACAAACCAGCTATCAACGCTAGTAGAATATAGGATCCTGCACTAATGAAGGGATCTAACAGTATTTTCGAGGAAACTGTCAATATCCTGCATTATGGAACCACTGTTACAGAGACCTGGCAACATCTATGGAATGTCCTCCACAATACATCACTTGCTGCATTTGAAGGAAGAACTGTTCAGTCAGCTGACTGGTTTGAAGCAGACGGGAATGATATAATACCCGTCATTGGAGACCAAGCGCGATGCTGAGATTTAATACAAGCTGCTTTTTAGTGCCAGTACTCTGCGCCGCTTCAAGTCCGCCAAAAGCCACGTGAAATTAACAGCTCGTCATATTGCAATTGAGCATTGGCTAAAGCTCACTGTAAATATCCAGATCGCAGTACAATCAGGGAACATTAGACAAATGTATGATGGTATAAAGAAAGCTATCAGTCCTGTTAGTTGAAAAACAGCACCACTCAAATCCATCACAGGTGAGAAAATACCAAACAGGGAAAGCAGATTAGTCTAGCACTGTTATGAGCTCTACCCGAGTGACACTATTATCACTTCCTCGGCCATTGACGTTGTCAATAGCTACCCTAGAGAACAAGCTGGACATCGAACCAGCTCTAGAAGATCTGAATAAAGCTATTAACAGCTTGGTCCCGAGCGGAGTACCAGGCAGCGACGAGATCCCACCTAATTTGATCAAGCGTTGTAAAGACACACTCTTGCAAGCGCTGTATATGATGTTAAGTCAGTGCTGGAAAGAGTTCACAATGCCTCAAGATATGAGAGATGCACAGATTGTAACATTATACAAAAACAAAGGGGATAGAAGTGACTGAAATAACTTACTAGGTGTCTGTCTCTGCTCGGTGTTGCAGGCTAAGTCTTTACCAGAGTAATCCAACTAAGGCTACAAAAACTGACTGACCGTCTGTATCCGGAGTGGCGGTGTGGATTCTCTCGCTCTCTCTCTCTCCCTCCCTCTCTCTCTCTCTCTCTCTCTCTCTCAGCACGTGTTTATGTAAACCGGAAAATGACAATTAAAACCAAGGCTATGCAGTGCAATATATGTGTCGCCAGCACGCTCCTTTATAGCAGCGAGACTTTGACAACTTGTGATAAACAAGGGCACAGGCTGAACACCTTCCATTTATGGCGCATGCGATCCATGCTTGGATTACATGGAGGGGCGATCCATGCTTGGATTACATGGAGGGACAAACTGACAAATGCAAAGGTGCACTCCAGCACTGGTCTTCCAAGCATGTACACTCTCCTTAGGCAACGAAGAATACGATGCCTTGGTCATGTTCAACGCATGAAGGATGGTCGCATTCCCAAAGATATCCTCGTGGACAGGTGAAGCTGTAGACCGATCCAGGTGGGGATGTACTCTGGGGGGCTACTTCATGTTTGGTGAAACTGCAGGCCTATCTAGGTGGGGCTGTACCCTGAAGGGCTACCTCGTGTTTGGTGAAGCTGCCGGCCTATCCAGGTGGGGCTGTACCCTGAAGGGCTACCTCATGTTTGGTGAAGCTGCAGGCCTATCCAGGTGGGGCTGTACCCTGAAGGGCTACCTCATGTTTGGTGAAGCTGCAGGCCTATCCAGGTGGGGCTGTACCCTGAAGGGCTACCTCATGTTTGGTGAAGCTGCAGGCCTATCCAGGGGGGGGGGCTGTACCCTGAAGGGCTACCTCATGTTTGATGAAGAAAGCTCGAGCAAAATAAAATAGGGAAACGACAACGTTGCAAGAGGAAAGAAAACAAAAAAGCTAAGTAGAAAGTTATGTTTACCACCCTTTGGTCTTATCCTATAGTCAGTCATGGCTGAAAGGGGCCTCTACATGATGGAGAACCGTGGGCATTCAATAGTGAATTGGGAGGGGAAAACACCAAGCGATAAATATGTCATGTTTTAGACATCAACAAGCAATGAATATGTCATGTTTAAGACATTAACAAGCAATGAATATGTCATGTTTTAGACATTAACAAGCAATGAATATGTCATGTTTTAGACATCAACAAGCAATGAATATGTCATGTTTTAGACATCAACAAGCAATGAATATGTCATGTTTAAGACATCAACAAGCAATGAATATGTCATGTTTAAGACATCAACAAGCAATGAATATGTCATGTCTTAGACATCAACAAGCAATGAATATGTCATGTTTAAGACATCAACACGCAATGAATATGTCATGTTTTAGACATCAACAAGCAATGATTATGTCATGTTTTAGACATCAACAAGCAATGAAAATGTCATGTTTTAGACATCAACAAGGAATGAATATGACATGTTTTAGACATCAACAAGCAATGAATATGTCATGTTTTAGACATCAACAAGCAATGAATATGTCATGTTTTAGACATTTGAAATAACATACACGAGTCATATATGACGTTTCAACAAGCAGCATCCGTCACTAGAGTACGTCATTAAGATCTACTGACCGGTGTCAATGCATGCAAGCCCCAGGGATAATCTCGTCCTGTAATATCAAATGTGCTGCCCAAGATTGTACTCGAGTGAACAGTCCAGGAAACGAGAAGAGGAGGCAGACGAAACATGAGCTAGACAGATAATGTTCAGAAAAAACCAGACACACCTTGAAACAGACAGAAACGTCATCAGCAGGAAGGGAAACAGACATTTCATAATACAGTGTTTGTGATAGGCACCTGACACTTTGTGATTGGTCATAGAAGAATCGCGTGGTTCTGTCCGACTGTCTGACCGTCTGTTTGTTTGTCTGTCTGTTTGTCTGGCTGTTTGTCTGTCTGTTTGTCTGTTTGTCTCTCTGTCTGTTTGTCTGTCTGTTTGTTTGTTTATATGTCTGACTGACTATCTGTTTGTCTGTCTGTTCGTCTGTCTTACTGTCTGTTTGTCTGACTGTCTGTCTGACTGTCTGTCTGAATGTCTGTCTGACTGTCTGTTTGTCTGACTGTCTAAGTGTCTCTCTGTCTTTCTGTTTGTTTCTTTGTCTGTTTACCTAGAAAACGGGAAACTAACATAAAGGAAATATTTGGCTTAATTGTCTAAATGTTTCTGTGTTCATGTGTGTGTGTGTGTGTGTGTTCGTGTGTGTATGTGTGTTCGTGTGTGTGTTTGTGTTCGTGTGTGTATGCGTGTGTTCGTGTGTGTATGTGTGTGCTCGTGTATGTGTTCGTGTGTGTGTGTTCGTGTGTTTGTGTATGTGTATGTTCGTGTGTGTGTGTTCGTGTGTGTGTGTGTTCGTGTGTGTGTGTGTGTTCTTATGTGTATTTGTGTGTTTGTATGTGTGTGTGTGTTCGTGTGTGTATGTGTGTGCTCGTGTGTGTAGTCGTGTGTGTGTGTGTTCGTGTGTGTGTGTTCGTGTGTGTGTTCGTGTGTGTGTTTGTGTGTGTGTGTTCGTGTGCGTGTTCGTGTGTGTGTGTTCGTGTGTGTGTGTTCGTGTGTGTGTGTGTTCGTGTGTGTGTGTGTGTTCGTATGTGTATTTGTGTGTTCGTATGTGTGTGTGTTCGTGTGTGTTCGTGTGTGTATGTGTGTACTCGTTTGTGTGTTCGTGGGTGTGTGTGTTCGTGTGTATGTGTGTGTGTTCGTGTGTGTGTGTGTTCGTGTGTGTGTGTTCGTGTGTGTATTTGTGTGTTTGTATGTGTGTGTGTGTGTTCGTGTGTGTTCGTGTGTCTATGTGTGTGCTCGTGTGTGTGGTCGTGTGTGTGTGTGTTCGTGTGTATGTATGTGTTCGTGTGTGTGTGTGTGTGTTCGTGTGTGTGTTCGTGTGTGTGTGTGTATGTTTGTGTGTGTGTGTTTGTGCGTGTGTGTGTGTTCGTGAGTGTCTGTTTGTGTGTGTGTGTATGTGTTCGTGTGTGTGTGTTCCTGAGTGTGTGTATGTGTTCATGTGTGTGTGTGTGTTCGTGTTTGTGTGTTCGTGTGTGTGTATTTTCCTGAGTGTGTGTATGTGTCCGTGTGTGTGCGTGTTCCTGAGTGTGTGTATGTGTTCGTGTGTGTGTGTGTTCGTGTATGTTTGTGTGTTCCTGAGTGTGTGTATGTGTTCGTGTGTGTATGTTTTCGTGTGTGTATGTGTGTGTTAGTGTATGTGTGTGTTCGTGTGTGTGTGTGTGTGTGTGTGTTCGTGTGTGTGTGTGCGTGTGTGTTCGTGTGTGTGTGTTCGTATGTGTATATGTTCGTGTGTGTGTGTGTGTGTTCGTAGGTGTATATGTTCGTTTATGCGTGTGTGTTCGTGTGTGTATATGTTTTTGTGTGTGTGTGTTTCTGTGTGTATATGTTCGTGTGTGTGTGCATATACATAGGTCATGCTGGTGTTTGAACCCTTGCTCCGTATGTCTGGACATGGGTATCCAAACCGTACAATCCAGCTTCATATTTTAGCAACTAATTCAGATTGTAGTCCCAGCTTCAGATTGTAGTCCCAACTCCAGATTGTAGACCCTAACTTCAGATTGTAGTCCCAACTCCAGATTGTAGACCCCAATTCCAGATTGTAGACCCCAACTCCAGATTGTAGACCCCAACTCCAGATTGTAGACCCC
Source organism: Ariolimax columbianus (assembly GCA_036924085.1). NCBI lineage: Eukaryota > Metazoa > Mollusca > Gastropoda > Stylommatophora > Arionidae > Ariolimax > Ariolimax columbianus. The sequence goes on from JAVGWX010000009.1 coordinate 2,619,470, forward strand.
AACTCCAGATTGTAGTCCCAACTCCAGATTGTAGACCCCAACTTCAGATTGCAGACCCCAACTCCAGATTGTAGACCCCAACTCCAGATTGTAGTCCCAACTCCAGATTGTAGTACCAACTCCAGATTGCAGACCCCAACTCCAGATTGTAGACCCCAACTCCAGATTGTAGTATCAACTCCAGATTGTAGACACCAACTCCATATTGTAGTCCAAACTCCAGATTGTAGTTCCAACTCCAGATTGTAGACCCCAACTCCAGATTGTAGACCCAAACTCCAGATTGTAGTCCAAACTCCAGATTGTAGTTTCAACTCCAGATTGTAGACCCCAACTCCAGATTGTAGACCCCAACTCCAGATTGTAGTCCAAACTCCAGATTGTAGTTCCAACTCCAGATTGTAGACCCCAACTCCAGATTGTAGACCCCAACTCCAGATTGTAGTCCAAACTCCAGATTGTAGTTGCAACTCCAGATTGTAGACCCCAACTCCAGATTGTAGACCCCAACTCCAGATTGTAGTCCAAACTCCAGATTGTAGTTCCAACTCCAGAGTGTAGACCCCAACTCCAGATTGTAGACCCCAACTCCAGATTGTAGTCCAAACTCCAGATTGTAGTTCCAACTCCAGATTGTAGACCCCAACTCCAGATTGTAGACCCCAACTCTAGATTGTAGTTCCAACTCCAGATTGTAGTCCCAACTCAAGATTGTAGACCCCAACTCCAAATTGTAGTCCCAACTTCAGATTGTAGACCCCAAATCCAGATTGTAGACCCCAACTCTAGATTGCAGACCCCAACTCCAGATTGTAGTCCCAACTCCAGATTGTAGACCCCAACTTCAGATTGTAGACCCCAACTCCAGATTGTAGACCCCAACTCCAGATTGTAGTCCCAACTCCAGATTGTAGACCCCAACTTCAGATTGTAGTCCCAACTCCAGATTGTAGACCCCAACTCCAGATTGTAGACCCAAACTCCAGATTGTAGCCTCTACCTCCTGGTTGTTGCTGCCGTCTGCTGATTGTTGCTGCCGTCTCCTGGTTGTTGCTCCCGTCTCCTGGTTGTTGCTCCCGTCTCCTGGTTGTTGCTCCCGTCTCCTGGTTGTTGCTCCCGTTTCCCGTCTCCTGGTTGTTGCTCCCGTCTCCCGTCTCCCGTCTGCCCCTTACATGTCCCGATTTGCCTTTTTCAGTTTCTGTTTGTCGCTCACAACTACTGACTCTCGCTTACAACTCCTGACTCTCGCTTACAATTCCTGACTCTCGCTTACAACTCCTGACTCTCGCTTACAACTCCTGACTCTCGCTTACAACCCCTGACTCTCGCTTACAACTCTTGACTCTCGCTTACAACTCCTGACTCTCGCTTACAACTCCTGACTCTCGCTTACAACTCCTGATTCTCGTTTACAACTCCTGACTCTCGCTTACAACTCCTGACTCTCGCTTAAATCTCCTGACTCTCGCTTACAACTCCTGACTCTCGCTTACAACTCCTGACTCTCGCTTACAACTCCTGACTCTCGCTTACAACTCCTCACTCTCGCTTACAACTCCTGACTCTCACTTACAATTCCTGACTTTCGCTTACAACTCCTGACTCTCGCTTACAACTCTTGACTCTCGCTTACAACCCCTGCCTCTCGCTTACAACTCCTGACTCTCGCTTAAAACACCTGATTCTCGCTTACAACTCCTGACTCTCGCTTACAACTCTTGACTCTCGCCTACAACTGACTCTCGCTTACAATTCCTGACTCTCGCTTACAACGCATGGCTCTCGCTTACAGCGCACTTTAATTACATGTTAACATTCACATAAACAAGTATGGGTCAGCAACCAAAGGACAAGGGGCAGCTTAAACGAAAATCATGAATAAGTCATAAATGGCAGCAAAGAAAACTGATTCAACAAGGCAGGACAGAACAGATGATCTCGGGAACATGAACTAGCTACAGGAACATGAACTAGCTACAGGAACATGAACTAGCTACAGGAACATGAACTAGCTACAGGAACATGAACTAGCTACAGGAACATGAACTAGCTACAGGAACATGAACTAGCTACAGGAACATGAACTAGCTACAGGAACATGAACTAGCTACAGGAACATGAACTAGCTACAGGAACATGAACTAGCTACAGGAACATGAACTAGCTACAGGAACATGAACTGCCTACAGGAACATGAACTAGCTACAGGAACATGAACTAGCTACAGGAACATGAACTAGCTACAGGAACATGAACTAGCTACAGGAACATGCACTGCCTACAGGAACATGAACTGCCTACAGGAACATGAACTGCCTACAGGAACAGGAACATGAACTAGCTACAGGAACATGCACTGCCTACAGGAACATGAACTAGCTACAGGAACATGAACTGCCTACAGGAACATGAACTAGCTACAGGAACATGCACTGCCTACAGGAACATGAACTGCCTACAGGAACATGAACTGCCTACAGGAACAGGAACATGAACTAGCTACAGGAACATGCACTGCCTACAGGAACATGAACTAGCTACAGGAACATGCACTGCCTACAAGAACATGAACTGCCTACAGGAACAGGAACATGAACTAGCTACAGGAACATGCACTGCCTACAGGAACATGAACTAGCTACAGGATTAGGAACATGAACTAGCTACAGGAACATGAACTGCCTACAGGAACATGAACTAGCTACAGGAACATGAACTGCTTACAGGAACATGAACTAGCTACAGGAACATGAACTGCCTACAGGAACATGAACTAGCTACAGGAACATGAACTGCCTACAGGAACATGAACTAGCTACAGGAACAGGAACATGAACTAGCTACAGGAACATGCACTGCCTACAGGAACATGAACTAGCTACAGGAACATGAACTGCCTACAGGAACATGAACTAGCTACAGGAACACGAACTAGCTACAGGAACATGAACTGCTTACAGGAACATGCACTGCCTACAGGAACATGAACTAGCTACAGGAACATGAACTAGCTACAGGAACATGAACTGCCTACAGGAACATGAACTAGCTACAGGAACATGAACTGCTTACAGGAACATGAACTGCTTACAGGAACATGAACTAGCTACTGGAACATGAACTAGCGACCGGTACGGGGTGAGACACGAGATCTTGATTTGCAGATTTTTCTTTAATGACAACAGAACGTAGCAATGCCTGACACCTTCTCCGCTGTGCTGTCGCTAATGACAACAGAACGTAGCAATGTCTGACACCTTCTCCCCTGTGCTGTCGCTAATGACAACAGAACGTAGCAATGCCTGACACCTTCTCCGCTGTGCTGTCGCTAATGACAACAGAACGTAGCAATGCCTGACACCTTCTCCGCTGTGCTGCCGTTAATGACAACAGAACGTAGCAATGTCTGACACCTTCTCCTCTGTGCTGCCGTTAATGACAACAGAACGTAGCAATGCCTGACACCTTCTCCGCTGTGCTGCCGTTAATGACAACAGAATGTAGCAATGCCTGACACCTTCTCCGCTGTGCTGCCGCTAATTCACTTTGATAATCCCGTTCCGTTTCAGACCGCCGGCTCGCACATTATCTCTTGATCACTGCTAACTTCCGGGCTCCTTAAATCAATTACTCACGAATGTGATCAGAGCACCTTTCCCCTCTGCACTAATCCTATAAAACAGAGGTTCTCAAACTTTAAGTCAAAGTCCTTTACTGGCCCACTATGGAAATCTAGATGTGAAATAGTTTTTGAAATGTTGAACATTTTTTTGGAGTAGCAATTTCATATAAAAAGTTTGCAGTTCGTATTTTGATTTCACATCTGGGTTGACTGCTTTCCCATTAATGTGTGATCACATCTGTTTTTATGTTCTCCCATTGTCAACAAGTGTTTCTGGTAGGTAAATCTGCCATCTGCCGATACAGAGATGGTTATACAGCCACAAACATCACATTAGGTGACTCATTGAATTCCTGGCAAATATTTATTTTTCGTTCGTTCTCAATCTCCCGCTTTCCAAGTAGAAGGGTGTTGCCCAGAGAACGGAATGCGCTGTGTCGTAGTTTACAGCTTACCTGCGATATTTGCACCACTCGAAAACTAAACGTCCGACTTCAGCCGGCATTTTTGGATACCGGGTTAGCTTTCCATCTTCGATCCCTTCCCCTAAGCCAGTCTGCTCTGTTGCAGCCTATAAACCAGGGTCAGCGAGTGGAGGGATAGAAGGGTTTTGGCAGCTCTGGTTCCCTGGCCGTGACGCTAGCAGTCAGCTTTGGGTCGCTGACCGATGTCTCTCATGCACTGCTCAGCTCGGGTTCGCTGGCCCTGACGCTAGCAGTCAGCTTTGGGTCGCTGACCGATGTCTCTCATTCACTGCTCAGCTCGGGTTCGCTGGCCCTGACGCTAGCAGTCAGCTTTGGGTCGCTGACCGATGTCTCTCATGCACTGCTCAGCTCGGGTTCGCTGGCCCTGACGCTAGCAGTCAGCTTTGGGTCGCTGACCGATGTCTCTCATGTACTGCTCAGCTCTGGTTCGCTGGCCCTGACGCTAGCAGTCAGTTTTGGGTCGCTGACTGATGTCTCTCATGCACTGCTCAGCTCTGGTTCGCTGGCCCTGACGCTAGCAGTCAGCTTTGGGTCGCTGACCGATGTCTCTCATTCACTGCTCAGCACTGGTTCTCTGGCCCTGACGCTAGCAGTCAGCTTCGGGTCGCTGACCGATGTCTCTCATGCACTGCTCAGCTCGGGTTCGCTGGCCCTGACGCTAGCAGTCAGCTTCGGGTCGCTGACCGATGTCTCTCATGCACTGCTCAGCTCGGGTTCTCTGGTCCTTACGCTAGCAGTCAGCTTTGGATAGCTGACCGCTGCAGGTCATGTACTATTCAGAACGAATTGACACTAGTCTCTGTTGTTTACTGAGAAACATTGCACTACAGCGTTCACCTTGTCCAGTACCCACCGTGGTGTACCAGGAGCCGCTGTTGACCCGACGTGGAGTGTACCTTGCTCAGAAACGACTAACCTCCACAACAACATCCTTGTGCGCTCGTTACGAAGTATAGGCCCAACAGACTGCAGCTGGCTCCTCACAGGAAGACTGTTCAAATATGTACGTGTTCTCTTGTTTTTGTTGTTTATATAAGGATATGTTTTGCATTGCGATGTTACTATCCCCATTAACAACCCACTTGCGTCAGCATTTACGACATGCTAAGGCGGTCAATGTTGTTCTATTCTTTGCTCTCTAGTATGCATAAGGCAAAGGCCGCCGTCCATCGTAGACGATGATGGCATTATTAATTTTGCTAGCGCTATTTTTAGTAAGGATTAACTGCGCTACTTTTTATACTCACTCTCTCGTCTCGAGCCGCCCGACCCCAGTGGCAAGTCAAGGACAAGACGACTAGGGGGCGACTACGAGATGCAGGGGACTCCGCATCAAGCACCCGGGAAAAGGACGGAGGAGTCCGGAGTCGAACCCATACCGCCTGATCACGAGGTCGACGGCTTAACCATTTCGCCACGGAATCACCAGTTGCACAGATGGCACTAATAATAGATGAAGAACCAGGGTTGAGCCGAGGATAAAAGATTAACCTCTGGTCAGAGGAAACATACTGGTCAGACTATGTTAGTCTGCGTCAGGTAAAACATACTGGTCAGACTATGTTAGTCTGATCAGACAGTCGTCGGAGTGTCTGTAGTGTCTGGTGTCTCTGGAGAGAGCGAGAGTCGTCGGTGTGTCTGGAGTGAGCGAGAGACAGTGAAATGTCACCATCTTCATCAAAGGACCCACTGTAATAGTTCCAGCCGGAGCATGAGCGTTTAGGGCTGGGATGATGTTGTCAGCGACTCTGAGAACAAAAGTAACCGAATGTGTGCCAATGTCACTCTGTCTCGACACTACGCCAAGGTCACTCACCGTCTTGATACAAAGGAAAACGGGGTTGGGCGAAAGAATGTATACAGGTGGTGGACTAGGAACTGACCACTGGCGTTCCGATTTGGGTAGTGGGGGATGAGTGACAGACAAGAGAGCAGCGATATTTGAGTGACAGGAGAGCGATGCGTTCCAATGGCAGCTGAATGGAGTCAAGACATCCACCAGAGATCCATTGGATAGTTATGATACTGCTTGAGGCAATACAATACTAGACAAAGTTTAGCTCAAACAAACTGGCCATGGACAGAGCGAGAGATACATAATTTAGCTAGGAGTCTGGTTAGCTCACCGACTTAATAGAAGAGCGATTGATAGGCTGTTTTTACGAATGTGTGAGAACATGATCGCTGAACCAGCATACGCCTTCGAGTCGTGGCCAGTCGCTCTTTAAGGTGTGTGTTGGGCGCCCTGTGTCTAAGAGAGATCTAGATGTATGTGTGGTGTGTGTAGACACCTTGTGAACGATGTATATTCTGAAGAGTTACGCAAGTGTACAGATCGACTAGGAATGATCTAGATGTGTGTGTGGTGTGTGTAGACACCCAGGGAACGATGTATGTTCCAGAACGTGGGTATACGCAGATCAATTGAGTGTGTGATCACATGTGAGTATAAGTTGAATATATTGAATGTATTATGTCCAGATCACCCGCCTGAGGGGATCTGAGTGTCACAGAATACGAACCTGAGGATGAGTTTTTGAGAGTGTGTTGAGGGTGCAGATGAGGGGAGGGGAGTGTGTGGCCTGAACTGGGTTGGATTTGTTGGGAGCAACATCAATAGCTTATGCTTGTAAGCTCCGAGTATCTATTTAGATAAGATTGTATTTCTTATATTGTTGTAATTTCATTGCACTTACTTGAATAGTTGTTGTGAGAGTATTGCTATAATAAATATGTCACCTGCTGCGTGCTATGTTATTTGTTGTGTGTGGTTGTGGATGATGCGGATGATGTGGTAACATTATAGATAGTGGAAACCTGGACTCTGCTACATCACCACCTGCACAGGTTGGGGACCACTATCATCCACCACCTTTCCTCGCTATACGTACCTGTCTGATTGGATCTAACTAACTCTCGCCGCAAGCTAGTAAGCCCTTGTATGTGTCATACTTTGAGAGAGTACCGCATTACGCAGTAATACTTTCTATCATCTAAATAACCAAGAACAACATGTAAAGCCAGAATGTATTAAATGCTTGCTCGCAAATACGAGCGGGAACTCTCATCTTGTCATAACTGCGTTATGCATCTCATCAAATCTGACATAGCATATGTTTCAAATCCATCTTAGACCACCGTCTCTCGTGGATGTCCTCATCTATGTCTCGGGGCATCATTGTAATGGAGGTTGATTTGTGTTAGGAGAGGCGAAGCAAGGTTCAATCTTGGTTTTAGATAACGTATTGGCTATTTTATCCCAATGCGTTCTTTAGAATGTAGATCAGAGTCCTCCTGGCTGTAATGCAATGCAAGGCCGCTTCAGTAAGCTCATTATGGGGATAACAGTGTTCATCAACATTTCGTTGGTCAGAAAGCCATAAAATAGTCTGTTTTCAGGAACAATAGTTTGAAAGTGAGTTGGGGTGGGGGTGGGGGGGTGGGGGGGGGGTGTCTGGATAAAATTGTTGCACCTGGCCCGGGCTTACACAGTCTGACCAGTATGTTTTGTCTGAACCTGGCTAACACAGTCTGACCAGTATGTTTTGTCTTAACCTGGCTAACATAGTCTGACCAGTATGTTTTGTCTGAACCTGGCTAACATAGTCTGACCAGTATGTTTTGTCTGAACCTGGCTAACACAGTCTGACCAGTATGTTTTGTCTTAACCTGGCTAACACAGTTTGACCAGTATGTTTTGTCTGAACCTGGCTAACATAGTCTGACCAGTATGTTTTGTCTTAATCTGGCTAACATAGTCTGACCAGTATGTTTTGTCTGAACCTGGCTAACATAGTGTGATCAGTATGTTTCACCTGACCCAGACTAACATTGACCAGTATGTTTCACCTGACCCAGACTAATATAGTCTGACCAGTATGTTTCACCTGACCCTGACTAACATAGTCTGACCAGTATGTTTACCTGACCCAGACTAACATTGACCAGTATGCTTAACCTGACCCAGACTAACATAGTCTGACCAGTATGTTTCACCTGACCCAGACTAACATTGTCTGACCAGTGTGTTTCACCTGACCCAGACTAACATAGTCTGACCAGTCTGTTTCACCTGACCCAGACTAACATAGTCTGACCAGTATGTTTCACCTGACCCAGACTAACATAGTCTGACCAGTATGTTTTACCTGACCCTGACTAACATAGTCTGACCAGTATGTTTCACCTGACCCAGACTAACATAGTCTGACCAGTATGTTTCACCTGACCCAGACTAACATAGTCTGACCAGTATGTTTCACCTGACCCAGACTAACATATTCTGACCAGTATGTTTTACCTGACCCTGACTAACATAGTCTGACCAGTATGTTTCACCTGACCCAGACTAACATAGTCTGACCAGTATTTTTTACCTGACCCAGACTAACATAGTCTGACCAGTATGTTTCACTGACCCAGACTAACATTGACCAGTATGTCTCATCTGACCAATACTAACATAGTCTGACCAGTATGTTTCACCTGACCCAGACTAACATTGACCAGTATGCTTAAACTGACCCAGACTAACATAGTCTGACCAGTATGTTTCACCTGACACTGACTAACATAGTCTGACCAGTATGTTTTACCTGACCCAGACTAACATTGACCAGTATGCTTAACCTGACCAAGACTAACATAGTCTGACCAGTATGTTTTACCTGACCCTGACAAACATAGTCTGACCAGTATGTTTCACCTGACCCAGACTAACATAGTCTGACCAGTATTTTTTACCTGACTCAGACTAACATAGTCTGACCAGTATGTTTCACTGACCCAGACTAACATTGACCAGTATGTCTCATCTGACCAATAGTAACATAGTCTGACCAGTATGTTTCACCTGACCCAGACTAACATTGACCAGTATGCTTAACCTGACCCAGACTAACATAGTCTGATCAGTATGTTTCACCTGACCCTGACTAACATAGTCTGACCAGTATGTTTTACCTGACCCAGACTAACATTGACCAGTATGCTTAACCTGACCCAGACTAACATAGTCTGACCAGTATGTTTCACCTGACCCAGACTAACATTGTCTGACCAGTATGTTTCACCTGACCCAGACTAACATAGTCTGATCAGTATGTTTCACCTGACCCTGACTAACATAGTCTGATCAGTATGTTTCACCTGACCCAGACTAACATAGTCTGACCAGTATGTTTCACCTGACCCAGACTAACATAGTCTGACCAGTATGTTTTACCTGACCCTGACTAACCTAGTCTGACCAGTATGTTTCACCTGACCCAGACTAACATAGTCTGACCAGTATTTTTTACCTGACCCAGACTAACATAGTCTGACCAGTATGTTTCACTGACCCAGACTAACATTGACCAGTATGTCTCATCTGACCAATACTAACATAGTCTGACCAGTATGTTTCACCTGACCCAGACTAACATTGACCAGTATGCTTAACCTGACCCAGACTAACATAGTCTGACCAGTATGTTTCACCTGACCCTGACTAACATAGTCTGACCAGTATGTTTTACCTGACCCAGACTAACATTGACCAGTATGTTTCACCTGACCCAGACTAACATAGTCTGACCAGTATGTTTCACCTGACCCAGACTAACATAGTCTGACCAGTATGTTTTACTTGACCCTGACTAACATAGTCTGACCAGTATGTTTCACTGACCCAGACTAACATTGACCAGTATGTCTCATCTGACCAATACTAACATAGTCTGACCAGTATGTTTTACCTGACCCAGACTAACATTGACCAGTATGTTTCACCTGACCCAGACTAACATAGTCTGACCAGTATGTTTCACCTGATCCAGACTAACATAGTCTGACCAGTATGTTTCACCTGACCCAGACTAACATAGTCTGACCAGTATGTTTCACCTGACCCAGACTAACATAGTCTGACCAGTATGTTTTACCTGACCCTGACTAACATAGTCTGACCAGTATGTTTCATCTGACCCAGACTAACATAGTCTGACCACTATGTTTTACCTGACCCAGACTAACATAGTCTGACCAGTATTTTTTACCTGACCCAGACTAACATAGTCTGACCAGTATGTTTCACCTGACCCAGACTAACATTGACCAGTATGTTTCACCTGACCCAGACTAACATAGTCTGACTTGTATCTTTCACCTGACCCATACTAACATAGTCTGACCAGTATGTTTCACCTGACCCAGACTAACATTGACCAGTATGCTTAACCTGACCCAGACTAACATAGTCTGACCAGTATGTTTCACCTGACCCATACTAACATAGTCTGACCAGTATGTTTCACCTGACCCAGACTAACATTGACCAGTATGTTTCACATTACCCAGACTAACATAGTCTGACCAATATGTTTCACATGACCCAGACTAACATAGTCTGACCAGTATGTTTCTCCAGATCACGTCGGATCAGAATATTATTTCCTGACCAGACGTTAGTTTTCCTTCCCACTTCTCATTGTAAACAGGAAGGATTTCCTTATAAGTATACTGTCAAAAAGTACTTTTACACACACAAAAATAATAAATAATGCACAACAGCTGTTCTGTGAATGTTCACTCTGTAAGCAAGGACCCCATCTTATTTAACTGCGAACGCGCATGCGACACCTAACGTCTGATTCCTAAAGTAATCACAAAGCCTGGCAGTTGTGCAACCTACTGACACCTTTAGAAACTACCAACTACATCTTTCAACTATTTGATGGCAGTTTGTGAATTATTGGCTTACCCTATACACAAATATACACATACACACATACATACAAACATACGCATACACATACATACATACTTACATACATACATACATACATTCATAGAAACATTACAAACATACAGACATACATGCATACACACACAAACATACGCATATACATACATACAAATATACACACATACAAACACATATGCATACACATACAAACACATTCACGACCAGGGGGTACAAACAACTAGCAGTAATATGTGGCCATAATTAACTATCATTCTAATATCTCATATTAAAGTTACTGTTTTAATCCTCGTCCCCCCCCCCTTTTTCTAGACCCACTGATGAAGGAGAGACAACGATAGCAAGGGTTTATCGTCTGATACCTCCCCAGCCCTGGAGGGTTGACAGTTGATAAGCTGGTTATCACGATGTTATCACCAACTTTGTTTTCCTCTGACAGATACAAGAGTGGGTGTGTGTGGTGTGCGACAAGAGGCGTCGCCTAATGATGACCACAGGCATGTGGTATCACGGCTACCACCCAGAGTCGGAGCTTCCTCTGGAGAGACAGATTATTGGAGGAACACCGATCGACAGAGCCAGAGGGGTAAGTCTGACAACTCCCCTAGTCCTGCTTTCTGATATCTGTTAAATGTATTTTTATTCTTTGGTTGCTTTAAAAAACTTCCAAGCATCGTCGACATCTTCGGCGTTTTCTGTGAGAGTTGAACGTGTGCAAAATTAAAACTCGTGTGCAGAAATGGCCAATTACTAAATGGGTGTGGCATCTTAGTAAAGTCCAGGCAAAGGGGCAGAGCCTTAACACTGGAACTTGACTTATTTCTTACCTCGGGTAGTAAATGCTTCATGGTTCAGTAAGATAGCTTTTCTTTCTATGAGAAAATCCTGACAAGAAACAACTGTTACCTTACAGGTAGGCTAGGGGTAGTCGAAGGCCATGGGGGACGCCACAAATAAATTCTTGCAGATTGCATCCGGCCACTTGGCGCACAACACAGTGCAACCCGACCGGCCGCATTAAGACATCCACAGACATGATTATGTCGAGTCCGTGGATGTGGATGTGGATGTGGATGTGAATATGGATGTTGATGTGGATGTGGATGTTTGATGGCTAACAACACAATCGGCCTCATATAGTTGTCCATCACAAGTGATGAAGACCACTCTCTTTGTTCAGCCGTGTGGACAGTCGTATCTCTTGCTGTGTCCATGATGTTCGTCCATCACAAGTGATGAAGACCACTCTCTTTGTTCAGCCGTGTGGACAGTTGTATCTCTTGCTGTGTCCATGATGTTCGTCTATCACAAGTGATGAAGACCACTCTCTGTGTTCAACCGTGTGGACAATCGCATCTCTTGCTGTGTCCGCTGAAATGGGTGACTTGCGCGGTGATTTGGATTAAAGTGAGGAAGAAACTGCGCCTTTTGTCAACCTCACTCACAGAGCCCAAGCTACCTTTTGCTAGTGGCTAGACATTCATCGAGACGACTTTAGATAGCATAGGATGCAGATTTTGCCTCAGGGTTACCCCCGAAGCCTTTCCGTAAACATGTAACCCGCAGGGTAGAAAGGTGGGATGGCATCTAACGCAGTTTGTCGTGCCTTTTCGATAACCACAAGAGGTCGTATGGACAACACTCAGCGTGTGAGTGAGTCTGGCATCTCTCCCCAGCTGTATTCAGCTCATCATAGTAGCATCTAAAATTCCCACACGCCAAATTCGTGAAGGTGAACCGGCAGAACTAACCCGTGAAATACGACACAGGTATAAGCGTAGTGCCATTCAGCCGGCGTCCAGACCAGGATTAACGGATGGAAGAAATCACCAAAAAAAGAACGAAATAACAAGCCCAGACGGAAAACAACACCATGTTTCCGTGAACACAAGTGTAAGTCGTCGACTAGTGTGAATTCCAGGCAAATCCTTGGTCTGGCGGAATCCATAATGATCGGCCTCACAAAGTCACGCTGTATACGTACTATGTTCGGGTGATGGATGTGGAAACGTGATGGTGAACAGAGAAGAAGAAGGAGAAGAAGGAAGATGGCAGAAGGGAGAAGAAAGAAAGAAGAAGGAAGAAGGAAGAAGAAGAAGAAGAAGAAGAAGAACAACAACAACAACAACAACAACAACAACAACAATAACAACAACAACAACAACAGCAAACCTTGCAAAAATAGCATAAGGCTCTATTAAAGTAGGTTATGCATGGCTGAGTGCTCTCATGAAGTGCAAATTGCTACCCTGTAAGTATTCTACGCAGACTTTCTGTAAGCGGTCAACTGTAGTCATGACCAATCTAGGCCATCAAGAGCTTAGACGTGACCATCAAGAGTTTAGGCGTGATCATCAAGAGTTTGGGCGTGACCATCAAGAGTTTCGGCGTGACTATCAAGAGTTTGGGCGTGACCATCAAGAGTTTGGGTGTGACCATCAAGAGTTTCGGCGTGACTATCAAGAGTTTGGGCGTGACCATCAAGAGTTTGGGTGTGACCATCAAGAGTTTCGGCGTGACCATCAAGAGTTTGGGCGTGACCATCAAGAGTTTGGGTGTGACCATCAAGAGTTTGGGCGTGACCATCAAGAGTTTCGGCGTGACTATCAAGAGTTTGGGCGTGACCATCAAGAGTTTGGGCGTGACCATCAAGAGTTTGGGTGTGACCATCAAGAGTTTGGGCGTGACCATCAAGAGTTTCGGCGTGACTATCAAGAGTTTGGGCGTGACCATCAAGAGTTTGGGTGTGACCATCAAGAGTTTGGGCGTGACCATCAAGAGTTTGGGTGTGACCATCAAGAGTTTGGGCGTGACCATCAAGAGCTTAGGCCTCACCATCAAGAGTGTAGGCGTAGCAAGTAAAAGCATGAAATGTGGACGTGACAAGAGCAAACTATTGTAATCACCTATTATTTAAAACGTTACATTTTACGTTCCATTCGGAGTATGAGAACATTAAGACAGATGTCCTACTTTCAGAAAGAATGTATCTGATCCTTTATGTACTCTGGTATAGGTGGGTTCTGTAGCTCTTCGGCTTACGCAGTGAAGGAGTTGGGAGCATCGTGCCTACCTCTGCATAGTTACATTCTTGTAACAGTTCCAGCTGGAGCATGGGCGTTAAGGGCAGATGTGATCGGGCCGGCGACTCTGGGAACAAAGGGGCCAAAATATGTGCCAAGGCTACTCACCATCTCGACACTAAGTCGACAAAGAAAAACGGGGGGGGGCTGAGGGGAAGAATGTATCTGGTACAGGTAGGGATTAGGAGTTGAACACTCTGGAGTTCCGATTTGGGTAGTGGGGGGTTAGGTACAGACAGAATCATTATATCTTGCTACGACATTTTAGAGTGACAGGAATTCGGAGTGATTCGTTCCAATAACCACTAGTTGGAGGTAGATCCAAATTAGAGTGATGGCTGAGTCAGACAACCCACAGAGGCACATTGAACAGCCCTGGTATTGATTCAGAGTACATAATACTAGACAAAGTTTAACTCAAGCAGACTGGCCATGGAGAGAAAGTTAAGCTAGGAGATTGGCTGGAAAAGAATGAGTTTAGCTCACCGACTTTCTAGAAGAGCGATTGTTAGGCTGCTACTAGTTAGCAGGCTGTTTTACTAATGTGTGAGAGATGGAATGAGTTGCAGGGTGACTGGATCAGAATACGCCTTTGAGTGTTGGCCAGTCGCTCTATAAGGTATGTGTTAGACAACCTGTGACTAGGAGAGATCTGAATGTGTGTGTGGTGTGTACAGGACACAGATTGAACGATGTATGTTCCGTAGTATGTGTATACGCAGATCGATTGAGTGTGTGACCACATATGAGTATACTTTGAACAGATTGAATGTGTAATGTCAAGATCACCTGCCTGAAGGGATCTGAGTGTGAGTGAATGCACAGAATACGATCGTGAAAACGAGTTTGTGAGAGTGTGTTGAGTGGGCAAATAAGGGTAGGGGTGTGTAGCGGCTAGAACTGGGTTGTATTAGTTGGGGGAAATATTCAAACGCTTGTGCTTACAACCTCCAAAGTAATACATATTTATATTAATATATAATATATGACTATTTAGTTAAGATGTATTTCACTAGTTGTTTTATGAATTTTATAATAATAACAATAGTGATTTGGTGAGTGTGGTTGTGTCGTGAATGATGTGGATGCATGTAGTAACATTCTAGACAGCTAACTACTGTGGACACGCCTTACGGTGCCACATTCTAGACAGCTAACTACTGTGGACACGCCTTACGGTGCCACATTCTAGACAGCTAACTACTGTAGACACGCCTTACGGTGCCACATTCTAGACAAGTAACTACTGTAGACACGCCTTACGGTGCCACATTCTAGACAGCTAAATACTGTAGACACGCCTTACGGTGCCACATTCTAGACAGCTAACTACTGTGGACACGCCTTACGCTGCCACATTCTAGACAGCTAACTACTGTGGACACGCCTTACGGTGCCACATTCTAGACAGCTAACTACTGTGGACACGCCTTACGGTGCCACATTCTAGACAGCTAATTACTGTGGACACGCCTTACGGTGCCACATTCTAGACAGCTAACTACTGTGGACACGCCTTACGGTGCCACATTCTAGACAGCTAACTACTGTGGACACGCCTTACGGTGCCACATTCTAGACAGCTAACTATTGTAGACACGCCTTACGCTCCCACATTCTACAACATATTGGTATGCTAAACAGGAATCCTATTTGACACAGCTGTCGGGGATGAAGAGTTGTTAGATGCTTACATTTTGGTAGGTAATATCCGGCGGTGGGAATCAGTGCTCTTTCTATCCCTCACTTTAGTTAGGTATCCATTAACAGCTGGGTAGACTGGGAATTGATAAATGTACCTTTACAGTGAAAATCAAGTGCGTTAACAACTATACCACTCTGACGCTCGTATTATTGGAAACACTGGTTCTATTATTTCCTCTCTGCAATAACTAAAACAGGATCTGCAGGAAGAGATGGCTGCCAACAATCCAGAACAACACGGTATTCAATAATTATTAATAGAATTATATATAAATAAGCATTTGTGCGCATCCCTCAACAAATCGTGCGGGGCGGAATGATTTCCTTTGCGAGGATGCAAGTGTACAAGCAGGTTATTGATCGCTAGACAACATTATCGTAAAAGCAGGTAAGGTACAGCTGCGATGGCGAATATATGTGTGCTTTCAATGTTTTGTCGTCCCTCCGTAAGGTCGCTGTGTAGATGGTCATGTAGCAAGACTTTTCTTGAATTATGAATACGGGGGCATGAACTCATTCAGAGAATTTCGACTTGATTTTTTATTCTTGGTTCTAGGAACTAACATCATCACACAGGGACATTCCCATAAGTGCTCCGTTCTCCCTCCAAGGAGCCAGCCAAGTATATATATACACTCAGAGTCCAGTCAGGTGTTGATTTCATATTCTTCGGATCTTTCCAGAGAAAACATTCTTCCTCCCCTCTCCCCTAGTCACTCCCAAATCTATCATCCTCTGCCCATATTGCATTTTCTCTCATCATTCTGTAGACTGTCCATGACTGCCCTTATCAACTCAAACCTGTCTCTTCATCATTCTGTAGACTGTCCATGACTGCCCTTATCAACTCAAACCTGTCTCTTCATCATTCTGTAGACTGTCCATGACTGCCCTTATCAACTCAACCCTGGCTCTTCATCATTCTGTAGACTGTCCATGACTGCCCTTATCAACTCAAACCTGTCTCTTCATCATTCTGTAGACTGTCCAGGACTGCCCTTATCAACTCAACCCTGTCTCTTCATCATTCTGTAGACTGTCCAGGACTGCCCTTATCAACTCAACCCTGTCTCTTCATCATTCTGTAGACTGTCCAGGACTGCCCTTATCAACTCAACCCTGTCTCTCATTATCACCGCGTCAATCACCACAGCGCGACCCGCCACTGCATCAGCTCTTTCGTTGCCCCAGATGCCTGTATGTCCCGGGCAGTACATCCATGTGACACCTTGTACAGAAGAGGGCCCACTCCCTTCCTAGATAGCACATTTCTATCTTACGGAGCATCCTCTGCGTGTCCGACAATATCACTGAGTTAATTAACCAAATCTTGTTGTCCATTTGGAGAACACGTCTTAAACCATCACGCCAAGCCATTCTGGCTTGTGCTACAGGTTCGAGCTCTCTCCCCGTCCTCTAATTCATGTTATACATGTCTGAAGTTCACTTCTTTCTGCGTACGTCTTTTGGTTCATCTTCTATTTCTCTTTCCCTGAGAATTCTGGAACGGAGATTGTGCTTAAAACATGGACAAGTGATTTTCTAAATGCTATCCAACGTGGCGTATTCTCCTCGCCTGAAATTCTACTGTGATCTCTATGGTTATTTCAAGCTATTCCACATTGGTGTTGCTCTTCTTCTTCTTCT
Source organism: Ariolimax columbianus (assembly GCA_036924085.1). NCBI lineage: Eukaryota > Metazoa > Mollusca > Gastropoda > Stylommatophora > Arionidae > Ariolimax > Ariolimax columbianus. The sequence continues at coordinate 2,636,756 of JAVGWX010000009.1, forward strand.
TCTTCTTCCTCTTCTTCTTCTTCTTCATCTCCGTTCGTCCTGTAGAGAACGATTAATATGTTGTCGTAGTTTATAGCGAAGATGGGACATCTGCGCCTTTCGTTCCAACACAAATTGTTTCAGCTGGCTTTTGTGGATACCAGGTTTCCCTTCCTCCGTGATCCATATTATCTTAGCCAGCCTGTCCTAGTGCAGCGTGCTTCCAGGACCCCCACTTAACGGTGGAAGTAGGTCGTCTTTAGCTCTGGTTAGCTGACCTTAATGGAAGCAGCAACCTATGAGTTGGTGGCTGGTGCCCGCTCATTCACTGCCCTGTATCTTCAGCCCCGCACTAATGATCTGATCCTCGTTCAATCCTTTTATTCTGGGCTTCCTGAAAGATAGCAGCTATTTGCTTGTTGTGTTTGTTTGCTCATCTTAGAATCCGGGTTTTCGAAGGAGTCGCTCTGATATCGACGTCATCATCACCATGGCAACTGTTGCTCCAGAGGAGGCTCGGACCACCACCATAGCTGGTCTGCTTGCTGGAGAACAAGCTGAAAGGACGGCGTTTGTCCTATTCCGGGCCAGAGGGTTCATTCGTGTGAGGACAACTGCCGTGGAGGACAGAGGCGACCGACCCCTATCTGGCGCTTCCTCATGTGGGAGATAGAGGAACGACCCCAACCAGGCGTTTCCTCAGGTGGGGGACAGAGGCGACCGACCCCAACCAGCCGCTTCCTCAGGTAGGGGACAGAGGCGACCGACCCCAACCAGCCGCTTCCTCAGGTGGAGGACAGAGGCGACCGACCCCAACCAGGGGCTTCCTCAGGTGGAGGACAGAGGTGACCGACCCCAACCAGGCGCTTCCTCAGGTGGGGGACAGAGGCGACCGACCCCAACCAGACGCTTCCTCAGGTGGAGGACAGAGGCGACCGACCTCAACCATGCGCTTCCTCAGGTGGGAGATAGGGGAACGACCCCCAGATATGTGGTGTCAGCCGCAAAATAAGCCAATTATTGGACGGATAAGTCGGGACCAAACGGGGGTGTCTCCCAACAGGACGCGGAGCGGCAACAGGCGGTACTGCTGACCCCACTGAAATAAGCTCTAGACACCGAGGAAGGACACATCGGCAAATAAACCATCCTGCTGCCTCGCAGGTATCATCGGGAGATGAAGAGGCTACGGGAGGCAACCCCCAAGGAAAACACATCCTGGCCTACCGAAGACGGAGTATGTCAGCTAAGGCGCAGATACCAGGGAGGGTTAGGGCACACAAGCACTGACGGGTTATGATCACGAAAGAATCCAAACTATCGGTATTGTGTCGCTCCTATCAGTCACACTCTGGGAGGAGCGATGCCGGGACTTCAGCCTCGAAGGTGCTGACCCAAGCAACCGGTTCCTCTGCTAACCTGATGGTCAGGGCCTCATAGTGGCTCAATGGAATACAGAAGGAGTGAGGAAAAAGAAAACCAGAGCTACAAGAGTTCCTAAAAAAAAAACAATGTTGACACCATCTGCATCCAGGGGGGACGGCGTGGCCTAGTTGTTAAGTGGCACGACTCACAACCAGAAGGTGCTGGGTTCGATCCCCAGCACAGCACCGGCCGTTACCCCGGGGAAGCAAACCCTTAGAAAATGCAGGAGGAAGCAGACCCTTTCATAAAATGCATGCTGAAGTCGGATGCACTGGGCCGACAGGCGCAAAATAAAAACCACAGTGTAACGCACACACGCCTTGGGGAATAGATAAATTAGGGCAACGCAACAAAAAAAATCTGCATCCAGGAAACACAACATCGACACCATCTGCATCCAGGAAACACAACATCGACACCATCTGCATCCAGGAAACATAACATCGACACCATCTGCATCCAGTAAACAGAACATCGACACCATCTGCATCCAGGAAACACAACATCGACACCATCTGCATCCAGGAAACACAACATCGACACCATCTGCATCCAGGAAACACAACATCGACACCATCTGCATCCAGGAAACACAACATCGACACCATCTGCATCCAAGAAACCACACCTTCAAGACACACAAAGATTCTCCATCCGTTGATATGAGTCATTCCGACAAGATAGACAGAAAAGAATAAAAGGGGGATTCATAATTCTAGTTAAAACTGTAATGCCAGCTGTAGAGATAGACAGATCAGAGGGGGATGAGTTCGAACACCTAATATCAAATTACTTTTACCGGATGGAGACATGACAATCACAAACTGGGCCACCCATATTGCCTCAAAATCTCCCAAACAAATAAGTGGCCATGTGGGATAGGAGTCCAGAACCCTGAACACGAAGACCCAAAGAATGCCTGGCCTACGTAGAATTAAGATGCCAGACCTGGCCAGATGGAGCAGAACTGAGGCAAAAATTATGGGGAAACCGCTCTGACCTGGAAAGGTGGACTTCATCCTGGAGATAGGACTGTGGACTTCATCCTGGAGATAGGACTGTGGACTTCATCATGGAGATAGGACTGTGGACTTCATCCTGGTGATAGGACTGTGGACTTCATCCTGGAGATAGAACTGTGGACTTCATCCTGGTGATAGGATTGAAGATTTAACATGATCAGAAAAAACCAGAGAAGTAAAAAGTTCTCAGTGAAGAACGGAAAAGGTGGACGATCGAGCCCCGCAGGTTTCAAGCAACCCCTGGTCTCACGGGAGGTAGAACCAGAGTATCTCCATCCTGAGTTACCTCCAGTCGCCTTGTCTTATGTCTTGTCACTGGTCCAAGGTAGCCGGGGACCAGAGAGTGAGGTTGATGGCCTGCGCAGACTGTTGCTCATATAATCCAAATACAGCGCTCATTACATCAAACCACAACCATCTGATCATGTCGTCATCATCCTGCAATGGGGAACTAATGCGTCATTGGTAAAAGGCAATGGGTAACTAACGCGTCATCTGTAAAAGGAAATGGGTAACTAACGCGTCATCGGTAAAAGGCAATGGGGAACTAACGCGTCATTGGTAAAAGGCAATGCGTAACTAACGCGTCATCGGTAAAAGGAAATGGGTAACTAACGCGTCATCGGTAAAAGGCAATGGGTAACTAACGCGTCATCGGTAAAAGACAATGGGTAACTAAAGCGCCATCGGTAAAAGGCAATGGGTAACTAACGCGTCATCGGTAAAAGACAATGGGTAACTAAAGCGCCATCGGTAAAAGGCAATGGGTAACTAACGCGTCATTGGTAAAAGGCAATGGGTAACTAACGCGTCATTGGTAAAAGGCAATGGGTAACTAACGCGTCATTGGTAAAAGGCAATGGGTAACTAACGCGTCATCATGAAAAGGCAATGGGTAACTAACGCGTCATCGGTAAAAGGCAATGGGTAACTAACGCGTCATCATGAAAAGGCAATGGGTAACTAACGCGTCATCGGTAAAAGGCAATGGGTAACTAACGCGTCATCATGAAAAGGCAATGGGTAACTAACGCGTCATCATGAAAAGGCAATGGGTAACTAACGCGTCATCGGTAAAAGGCAATGGGTACTGAACAATCAAAACAGGCTACACTCATGCAGATTTGCAAACTATCAGTAAGAGCCGTTTCGATCAATGTAGACCTTCAGCAAAAGATAGTAAGGTTTTGAGGAAGAATTGACCACCAAAAAAAAAAAACCGCTGCATGTCAGCAAAACTTAATCTTCCGGGAAGGATAAACTGAACCTCGTCTCTCCATGAAACAGCCGGATGGATAAACTGATTCTCGTCTCTCTATGAAACAGCCGGATGGATAAACTGAATCGCGTCTCTCTATGAAACAGCCGGATGGATAAACTGAATCGCGTCTCTCTATGAAACAGCCGGATGGATAAACTGATTCTCTCCCGTCGCTCGATCAAGCAGCCGGAAGGATAAACTGATTCTCTCCATGAAACAACCGGAAGGATAAACTGATTCTCGGCTCTCCATGAATGAGCGTATTGCCTGCCTGTAGTGTGTGTTTGTGTGGAAACATGTTTGTCCAGCCAATTATTGATTGAGACTGGCAAATAGTTTATCGTTATTGGTAATGGCTGTTATAAAGTATGTTAGACATAAGCATTTGAAACCACCCTAGTTATGTGTAATGTTATCAAATAATGACCGTGGCTACACCAGTATCAAACAATGACCGTGGCTACACCAGTATCAAATAATGACCGTGGCTACACCAGTATCAAATAATGACCCTGGCTACACCAGTATCAAATAATGACCGTGGCTACACCAGTATCAAATAATGACCGTGGCTACACCAGTATCAAATAATGACCGTGGCTACACCAGTATCAAATAATGACCGTGGCTACACCAGTATCAAATAATGACCGTGGCTACACCAGTATCAAATAATGACCGTGGCTACACCAGTATCAAATAATGACCGTGGCTACACCAGTATCAAATAATGACCGTGGCTACACCAGTATCAAATAATGACCGTGGCTACACCAGTATCAAATAATGACCGTGGCTACACCAGTATCAAATCATCAAAGCAGAAATTGCCGTTGCTATGACAATGTACTGCGAATACATCTATCATCCAATGAAAACAACGCGTGTATGTCTGAGTGTCTTGTGTACATTGTTGGCGTATTGGATGATTTCAACTGTCTGTCTGGGAAGCATGTCTAATTCTTCTCCTGTGACTATCTGCAGAAGCATGGTCTATGCTCCGTCGGTAGTGGTGTGTGTCTAGAAGTGTATTTGAATGTTGAATATACTAGCCCCCATCCACAGACGTCTTTTTAGTTGACTTTTACTGCATGCTTGGCAGGTTGCAGGAGTTACATTCTTAACCATTAGGGTTCAATACAGGTAAGAGACCTGAGTTTCCTGAAATCCTTGGTCAGGGACTGGCAAAGCGGCATGCACTGCTCAGCATCTTGATCCCCAGCGTAGCTATGCTTCCAAAGAGTGTAGATGTCAATGTATTTGTTAGTTCTTCATTCTCTTCTTTAATTCAATCAAAACCTCTTCAGATCCCTGTGGAGTACAGATGTTCAACATATCAAGTCAAACGTTGATTTACGCATTTCTATTGAAGCTCTTGTGACTTAAACTTTATACAGAAGGAGGGTAGCCAGCCCCATGCCCAATCATTCTTTGTTGTATTTTACGACATATATGAATGACAGGTTACAGTGTCACTATTCTTCGCTTTCCATTCGGGTCCCGACATCACGTCAAATGGTGATGAGTTTTTAAGAGACGAGCTACAGCTCAGAAATTTACTGAACCGGAGAACGGCTTCTGACGATCTTATCAAATCAAATGAGCTGTAGAAGTGACCCCATCTGAAGATGTGATTGACTGTCACAAGCAGACGGAGAGCTAGCTTCAGCTTGAACAACTCGCCAAGAGATTCACAAGTCAGCAGTTCATCAAGTGGGACACGGTGTATCCAGACCCACTACAAACTGATGCATACCTGTTAAATATGGCAGCAAACAAATATTATTATTTTTATTGTTATTATTATTATTATTATTGTTATTATTATTATTATTATTATTATTATTATTGTTATTATTATTATTATTATTGTTATTATTATTATTATTATTATTATTATTATTGTTTTCAGAAGCGAACAAGCACCGATCTTCATGCTTGGCACAGATCACAATAAACGGACGTGTCATCTATTATATCGGATACCATCTATTATATCGGATACCATCTATTATATCAAATACCATCTATTATATCGGATACCATATTATATCAGATACCATCTATTATATCAGAGATACTATCTATTCTAACTCAGATATTAACTTTCTCAACAGAGATACCATCTATTCAAAAAGATACCATCTATTCTTTCAGAGATACCTTATATTCTAACAGATACCATCTATTCTATCAGAGAGATCATCTATTCTAACAGATACCATCTATTCTATCAGAGATACCATCAATTCTAACAGATACCATCTATTCTTTCAGAGATACCTTATATTCTAACAGATACAATATATTCTAACAAATACCATGTTTTCTATCATCTACCATCTATTCTAACAGATATCATCTATTCTAAGATATACAATTTATTCTAACAGATACCGTCTATGTTAACAAATACCTTCTATTCTAATAGATATAATCTATTCTTTTTCTACTTTTGCGTTCGTTCTCAATTTCCTCTGCGAAGTTCTGGCAGGGCTTTGTGAGTAGCAGGATGTAGTCCAGACAACGGAATGCGTTGTGTCGCTAGTTTATAGCTTGCTACGATATTTGCACCTTTCGGTCCGGCACATCGGTTTCGTCGGCAAACCATCTATTTTAACAGAGATAGCATATATTTTAACAGATATCATTAATTCTAATAAATACCGTCTATTCTAAGAGATACCATCTATTTTAACAAATACCATCTATTCCAACAGATACCATTTATTCTAACGGATATCATCTATTTTAACAAATACCATCTATTCTAACAAATACTGTCTCTTCTAACAAATACCATCTATTCTATCATATACCTTATATTCTATTAGATACCATATATTCTATCAGAGATACTATCTATTCTATAAAATACCATCTATTCTTTCAAAGATACCATCTGTTCTTTCAGATACCATCTATTCTTTCAGATACCATCTATTCTTTCAGATACTATATATTATATCAGAGATACCATATGTTCTTTCAGATACCATCAATTCTATCTGATATCATCTATTCTTTCAGATATCATACATTCTATTAGATATACCATTTATTATATCTTGACAGACTGAGGCGTTCGCTTATTAGCAATACCCTCCCAAAAACGAAGACAACACCAGAGCCATGGCTCTCCCTCGTGAAGTCGTAATGGACAAATGAAAAAGGTCATTCGACCTTCCTGTAGATGCCATTTATTAAACTTGTCCTCGGATTTCTTCCGTTAAATGTCTACATTCTCTGCTCGCTGCCTCACAAGCCACCCCCTCCCTCCCCCCAACCCTACTCCACCGCCACCTCCTCAGCATTGTCTCTATTAACGTGTATGTGCGGTTTAACCCATTGCGTCCCAAACGTGTTAGTGCGACGGGCCGGCATGGATTTATCCATTCCGGGCCGTTCAAGATTTCTTTATTCCAGTTGTGACATGTCATGATGTATGATGTTTTTGTTACTTTCATTAACATATATTTGTTACATAACACGGCTGTCATGTTTTTATTACTTTCATCAACTGATATTTGTTACATACCACGGCTGTCATGTTTTTGTTACTTTCATTAACAGATATTTGTTACATAACACGGCTGTCATGTTTTTGTTACTTTCATCAACTGATATTTGTTACATAACACGGCTGTCATGTTTTTGTTACTTTCATTAACAGATATTTGTTACATAACACGGCTGTCACGTTTTTATTACTTTCATCAACTGATATTTGTTACATACCACGGCTGTCATGTTTTTGTTACTTTCATCAACTGATATTTGTTACATACCACGGCTGTCATGTTTTTGTTACTTTCATCAACTGATATTTGTTACATACCACGGCTGTCATGTTTTTGTTACTTTCATCAACTGATATTTGTTACATACCACGGCTGTCATGTTTTTGTTACGTTCATCAACTGATATTTGTTACATACCACGGCTGTCATGTTTTTGTTACTTTCATCAACTGATATTTGTTACATACCACGGCTGTCATGTTTTTGTTACTTTCATCAACTGATATTTGTTACATACCACGGCTGTCATGTTTTTGTTACTTTCATCAACTGATATTTGTTACATACCACGGCTGTCATGTTTTTGTTACGTTCATCAACTGATATTTGTTACATACCACGGCTGCCATGTTTTTGTTACTTTCATCAACTGATATTTGTTACATATCACGGCTGCCATGTTTTTGTTACGTTCATCAACTGATATTTGTTACATACCACGGCTGTCATGCATGTTTTCCCTCTCTCCAGCTGGATAACCAGATGTTGTCTATCATGGGCACGTCAATGACGTCAAGTGTCTCTCAATCGTCTAGCAGGGACAGTCGGGGCAGCCGTGAATCCAGGTACGTCTGTACGTCAGTTAGGTTGGTAGGTAGGTAGTTAGGTAGATATGTAGAATAGGTAGGTAAGGTAGATAGGTAGGTGGGTGGGTATGTAGGTAGGTAGGTAGGTGGTTAGATAGGTAGGCGGGTAGATAGGGGGGTAGGTATGTAGTTAGGTAGATACGTAGGTAGGGGGTTGTGGGTAGGTAGGTAGTTAGGTAGGTAGGTAAGTAGGTAGGTAGATGGGTGAGTATGTAGGTAGGCAGGTAGTTAGGTAGGTAGGCAGTTAGGTAGGTAGGCAGGTAGGTATGTATATAGGTAGGCAGGCAGGTATATAGGCAGATAGGTGGGTGGGTGGGCAGGTAGGTAGGTTAGGTAGGTAGGTTTGGATAGGCAGGTAGGTATGTATATAGGTAGGCAGGCAGGTATATAGGCAGGTAGATGGGTGGGTGGGTAGGTAGGTAGGTATGTAGGTAGGTAGTTGGGTGAGTGGGTATGTAGGTAGGTATGTGTGTAGGTAAGTAGGTAGTTAGGTAGGTAGGTATGTATGTAGGTAGGCAGGTAAGTATGTAGGTAGGCAAGTAGGTATGTAGGTAGGCAGGTAGGTAGGTGGATGGTTAGGTAGGTAGGTAGGTACGTAGGTAGGTAGGTAGGTAGGTGGGTTAGGTAGGTGGGTTAGGTAGGTGGGTAGCTGTTCATGTAAAGGTTTAACGGAGACGAGGGTTGAGTCAGTTAGAGCGTGGGGATGGGGGGTGGGGTAGGTTAGAACGTGCTGACGGGAGGGGAGGGGGGGGGAGGGTCGGTTAGAACGTGCGGACGGGGAGGTGAGGATGGGCGTCGGTTAGAACGTGCGGACGGGGAGGTGAGGGGGGGGGTCGGTTAGAACGGGAGGAATGGAGAGTTTGGTTAGAGCGCGTAAATGAGGTTTGACTAGAACATGTGGGCGGGGTTCGAGTGATGCACCTTACTAGAACACCATCAACTTATCCATTTTAGATCCTCAATCTGCTGAAACAAAAAACTTCACTGTAAAAAACCCAGACAAAACTATTGCAAATTCTAGACTGATTTTCAATAATTGTAAATTGTTACACCCATTCTTGAATGCGGTGGATAAGAGTAAGACCACTGTAACCTTTCGAACAGGTCACAATATGCTGTGCATTGGTCTAGCAATCTAGTCATGAATTTGAGCAGAAACAGCTGCTGCAAAACGGTCTGTGATCCATAGTGCCTGCAAGGAGCCCAGGTTTAGGTGTCGTCCTATGCTTCGTTCACAGCAATAACAGAAACACCTTGAACAGTTTCTTAAAATTTGACAGCTAACATGCGCCCATACTACTAACGGAACAAGATTGACGCTGAAAGAAACAAATCTGTCACGAATCTAAAATTATCATTTCAAAAATCATTCCTATCAATTTTTTTTTGTCGTGAATTATTTGTAAATTTCTTATTTTTGTTCGTGCAATTTAACGGAAGACCCGTGGGAAAAGGGAGGCGGGGCAGGGGAGGAGGGCGTGAATAACTGTAATCGGGTCAGTGATCTGTCACCGATAGTTGTCATTACACTCCTCTAGTGGGGGCGCCATATTCTTCCTCCATCAGTGTGACTGTCAGATGTGTCGCAGACAGTCAGTGATTCATGCAATCTCTTAGGGTGCGTGTTCCTTGTTTTTGTTGTTTGGAAGGCAATGTATGCTGTGTTATGCGATTAATTGTTTAGTATATCTGATTTCTTCAGCCAGTTTTAATTGATTGACTTTTTTGTAGCGGTATTGACTTGCCGTTTTGAGATTGCGAATTCTGTCAGATGTGTTTTGTGAGCCGTCTCTCAACCACGCCCATAGGTCGCTCTGCATGGTTCTTCTTCTTCCTCTTCGTCATCTTCTTCTTCTTCCTCTTCGTCATCTTCTTCTTCTTCGTCTTTCTCAATCTCTCGCTACCAAGCCCAGAAAAGGGTTTGCAAGTAACACGATGTCCGGAGAACAGAATGCGTTGTGCCGTAGTTGACAGATTCACTGCAATATCTGCACCTTTTGGTCCAACACATTCGACTTCAGCAAACGTATTTTTTTTGTGTGTACCGGGCTAGCCTTCACTCTTTGATCCCTTCTCATTAGCCAGTCTGCTCTGTTGCAGCCTGTTATCAAGGATCACGGCGTAGAGGTGTAAGAAGGGTCTTGGCATCTCTGGTTCGCTGGCTTTGGTGCTAGCAGTCAGCTACGGGTCGCTGATCACTGCAGCTCATGTCCTGCTCAGCATATTAATCATACTGCCTGGTTCAATCTCTAATGTCCTTCCTGGTCCAATGTTTAATTTACTTTCTGTTCTGGCCTAATATTTAATTTACTTCATGGCCCAACGATTAATTTACTACCAGTTTCAATATATAATTTACTTCCTGTTCTAATGTCTAATTTACTTCCTGTCTCAATTTCTAATTTACTTCCTGACTCACTGTTTAATTTACATTTTGCTCCAATGACTAATTTATTTCATGTACCAATGTTTAATTTATTTCTTATCCCAATGTTTAATTTACTTCCTGGCCTAATGTTTCATTTACTTCCTGGCCTAATATTTAACTTATTTCCTGCCCCAACATCTAATTTACTTCCTTGCCTAATATCTAATTTACTTCCTGGCTCAATGTCTAATTGACTTTCTGATCCAATGGCTAATTTACTTTTGTTAAAATGCTTAATTTACTTCCTAGCCCAATGTATAATTTACTTCCTAGCCCAATGTATAATTTACTTCCTACCCCAATGTATAATTTACTTCCTAGCCCAACGTATAATTTACTTCCTAGCCCAATTAATAATTTACTTCCTAGTCTAGTGCATAAGTAACTTCCTGGCCCAATGTTAAATTCATCTCCTAGCCCAATTTTTAAATTTACTTCCTAGCCATATGTTTAATTTACCTTTTGTTCCATTGTCTAATTTACTTCCTGTCCAACGTCTAATTTACTTTCTTTTCTAATGTGCAATTTACTTCCTGGCCTAATATATAATGTACTTATTTCCCAAATGCCAAATGTATTTCCTGGTCCAACGTCAAATTTACTTTTAGGTCCAATGTCTAATTTATTTCTTGTTCCAATGTCTAATTTACTTCCTAGCAAAATGTCTAATTTACTTCCTGTCCCAATGTCTAATTTACTTTCTGCCCAACATCTAATTTACTTCCTAGCCCAATGTTTAATTTACTTCTTGGCCTAATGTCTAATTTATTTGCTGGCCCAGTGTGTAATTTACGTCTTGGCCTAATGTCTAATTTTCTTTTTGTTCCAATGTCAAATTACCTTCCTAGCAGAAAGTTTAATTTACTTCCAAGCCAAACTATTAATGACTTCCTTGCCCAATATATAATGTACTTTCTGGTCCAATGTTTAATTTCTTTTCTGTTCCAATGTCTAATGTATTTCCTTGCCCGATGTTTAATTTATCTGCTGGTCTAATGTCAAATTGACTTTTAGTTCTAATGTCTAATTTATTTCCTAGCTCAATGTCTAATTTACTTTCTAGCCCAATGTCTATTTTACTTCTTGTCACAATGTCTCATTTACTTCCTGGCTCGACGTCTAATTTACTTTCAATTACAATGTATAATTATCTATTTCCTTTTTCAATGTCTAATTTACTTCCTAGCTTAATGTCTAATTTACTTCCTACCTAAAAGTATAATTTATTTCTTGTCCCAATGTCTGATTTACTTCCTGGCCGAACATCCAATTTACTTCCAGGCCTAATATTTAATTTACTTCCTGTTTAAGTGTGTAATTTACTCCCTGATTCAATGTCTAATTTACTTTATGGCCCAATGTCAAATTTATTTTTTGTTCCAAAGTCAAAATTGCTTTTCGTTCCAATGTTTAATTTGGTTTTTGATTAAATGTTTAATTAAATTCCTAGCCCAATGTTTAATTTACTTTGTGTCCCAATGTCTAATTGACTTCCTAGCCCTTTGTATAATTTACTTCTTAGCACAAAGTTTAATTTACTTCCTGGCCCCGTGTTTAATTTACTTCCTGGCTCCATGTTTAATTTACTTTCTAGAGTAATGTATAATTTACTTCCTAGTGTAATGTATAATTTACTTCCTAGAGTAATGTATAATTTACTTCCTAGAGTAATGTATAATTTACTTCCTAGCCCAGTGTATAAGTTAATTCTTAGCCAAATGTTTAATTATTTCCTAGCTTAATTTTTAATTTATTTCCTGTTCCTATGTGTAATTTACTTCCTGGCCCAATGTCTAATTTACTTCTTGTTCAAATGTGTAATTTACTACCTGACACAATCTTTAATTTACTTTCTAGCTCAATGTCTAATTGACTTCTTGTTCCAATGTGTAGTTCAATTTCTGGCCCAATGTGTAATTTTCTTCCTGGCGCAATGTCTAACTTACTTTCTGTTCCAATGTATAATTTACTTCCTGGCCGAATTTCTAATTTACATTTTTATCCACTGTATAATGTACATCCTGGCCCAATGTATAATTTACTTCCTGTTCTAATATTTAATTTACTTCTTAACGCAATGTTTGATTTACTTCCTATTCTAATATCTAATTTACTTCTTGTTACAATTTTGTAATTTTTTGTCTAATACGGTGTATAGTTTATTGACTGGTTCAATCGTTAATCTATTTACTGGCTAACGTTTAATTTACTTCGTGGTTGAGTGTTTCATTCACTTCTTAATTCAACGTTTAATTTACTTCCTATTCAAATCTTTAATTCACTACTTGATTCAATGTTTAAGTTACTTGATATGCAATCTTTAATTCAGTACCTGATTCAATGTTTAATTTACAATGTTTACTTCATTACTTGATTCAATGTTTAATTTACAATGTTTACTTCATTACTTGATTCAATGTTTAATTTACAATGTTTACTTCATTACTTGATTCAATGTTTAATTTACAATGTTTACTTCATTACTTGATTCAATGTTTAATTTACAATGTTTACTTCATTACTTGATTGAATGTTTAATTTACTTCTTATTCCAATCTGTAATTCACTACTTGATTGAATGTTTAATTTACAATGTTTACTTCATTACTTGATTCAATGTTTAATTTACAATGTTTACTTCATTACTTGATTCAATGTTTAATTTACAATGTTTACTTCATTACTTGATTGAATGTTTAATTTACAATGTTTACTTCATTACTTGATTCAATGTTTAATTTACAATGTTTACTTCATTACTTGATTGAATGTTTAATTTACAATGTTTACTTCATTACTTGATTCATGTTTAATTTACTTCTTATTCCAATGTTTACTTCATTACTTGATTCAATGTTTAAATTACTTCCCAGGTCAATGTTTAATTTACTTCCTTGTACAGTCTTTAATTTTCTTTCTTGTTTAATATTTTCCCAGCGAACATACGGGCGGGGGCGGCACCAGCTGGGAAGGGTCAAGATGCGGTGGGGACAGCGGATTGAGCATGGAGCTAAGCAGCTTGTCGGCAGCCTCGAGCCAGAACTCTGAGCTGGCCAGACAGGTCTATGAGCAGAGCCGCATGAAAGGTTCGTACTGCATGTACCTGGTATTCTTATTGTATGGATGCTTCACACTACATGCACGAGTACAAAGGGATGTTAACCGTTTCTTGATGATAGACCTTCAGTGGATTTATCCATTATTTCAGACCTTCAGTGGATTTATCCATTATTTCAGATCTTCAGTGGATTTATCCATTATTTCAGACCTTCAGTGGATTTATCCATTATTTCAGACCTTCAGTGGATTTATCCATTATTTCAGACCTTCAGTGGATTTATCCATTATTTCAGACCTTCAGTGGATTTATCCATTATTTCAGACCTTCAAAATGCCACGATTATCAACAGCCTTCGATGGTACCAATATAACGTCACAAGATGGCAATAACTTCGTCTTATTTGGCACGTTGATAGCTAGAAACAGAACAGAAGACAGGAAATCATAAGGCTTTTCTTATATTTATTTAGGAAGAAACGGCAAATCTCAAGCGCATCAATGTTCAGGAATCGATTCGCATACCTGGTCCTAGTATTTTGATACCGGACGTCATAAGGGGTAGATAATTCCGGTTTAGAACCATACTACCAGTGCCCCCATATCGTTGTACCCAAAGGGAGAACATTTTCAAATTGCTTGACTACAAACAAGAACACAATGACGAGGCTTTAGCTATGAGTGAAGATCAATATCAGAGAGGGGTGAAACATACTTTTTAAGGCCTAACTCTAGTCACGGTTATGTGAAACATACTTATCAAGGCCTAACTCTAGTCACGGTTATGGGAAACATACTTATCAAGGTCTAACTCCAGTCACGGTTAAGGGAAACATACTTTTTAAGGCCCAACTCTAGTCACGGTTCTGTGAAACATACTTATCAAGGTCTAACTCTAGTCACGGTTAAGGGAAACATACTTATCAAGGCCAAACTCTAGTGACGGTTAAGGGAAACATACTTATAAAGGCCAAACTATTTCCCAAGTCGCGTTCCTACAAATATGATGTGTCCCAAAAGTAGTGCCAACGAGGTTAGTATGAATACTGTAATGGCCATAGATTTGACCCAAGTTCATCCTATCAAGTACTCCTGTCGATATAAGAAGAGCCATTGTAATCAGCCATCAAGAAGACGTTGTCAATAGTTACATGAACTGAGCACGAGTGGTTTCCAACAGCAACAAAACACTTGAATTATAAATAAAGGACATTCACTAGAACAATGGAATGGTAACAAAACACATTTAGAAATTTGTTTTACAAAAATAAAAAAGTAAATAGCTTTCTTTCAAACGTACAATTGCATACACTATTTATATCATATTTAACAAATCGCAGCCATTTGTACATTTCAATTGAAATGAATTCTTTTTGTAAACAGTTTTCCACTAAACATTAATGGACAGATTTGAAAATGATAATAGAACACAGTTGCAAATATCCATGTTATATATTTCACATGAGGTTATACGAGTCCTCATCGCTGTAGTGCAGTGTATGGATTCTCAGTAGGATCATCACTACACGTATCACTTTGTTGATCTGCACCTAGTTGGTCAAGCTGCTGTAACATAGCCTGTTGCCAGGTGCATGGCTTAAACGTGATGCGGGATTCTGGTCAATAAATTGCCCGTGATGCTGACTTTAACCATAGCACACACCTCAAACAAAAGGTATGCATACTTCACACATACACACAAACACGATCAAGCATACACACTTACACGCATACACACATAGACAAAAACAGGAACAAGAATACACACATAGACACATGCACACTTACACACATACACACATACACGAACAAGAATACACGCATACACACATAGACACATGCACAAAAAAGCATAGACACATAGACACATACACTAACAAGAATACACACATACACTCAATTCGTGAAACACACGCCTCCTACACACGTCCCCATCAACTCGACAAACACACACCCCCTACACACGCCCTCTACACACGTCCCCATCAACTCGACAAACACACGCCCCCTACACACGTCCGTATCTACTCGACAAACACAAACCCCCTACACACGTCCCCATCAACTCGACAAACACACACCCCCTACACACGTCCCCATCAATTCGTCAAACACACAACCCCTACACACGTCCCCATCAACTCGACAAACACACACCCCCTACACACGTCCCCATCAACTCGACAAACACACACCCCCTACACACGTCCCCATCAACTCGACAAACACACACCCCCTACACACGTCCCCATCAACTCGACAAACACACACCCCCTACACACGTCCTCATCAATTCGTCAAACACACACCCCCTACACACGTCCCCGTCAACTCGACAAACACACACCCCCTACACACGTCCCCATCAACTCGACAAACACACACCCCCTACACACGTCCCCATCAACTCGACAAACACACACCCCCTACACACGTCCCCATCAACTCGACAAACACACACCCCCTACACACGTCCCCATCAACTCGACAAACACAAGCCCCCTACACACGTCCCCATCAACTCGACAAACACACACCCCCTACACACGTCCCCATCAACTCGACAAACACACACCCCCTACACACATCCCCATCAACTCGACAAACACAAGCCCCCTACACACGTCCCCATCAACTCGACAAACACACACCCCCTACACACGCCCCCATCAACTCGACAAACACACGCCCCCTACACACATACACTCAATTCGTCAAACACACACCCCCTACACACATACACTCAATTCGACAAACACACACCCCCTACACACGTCCTCATCAATTCGTCAAACACACCCCCTACACACGTCTCCGTCAACTCGACAAACACACACCCCCTACACACGTCCCCATCAACGCGACAAACACACGCCTCCTCCACTGATCAAACTAACTCATACACACGTGCCTCCCCTAATCAACACACTCCCCCTCCCCTAGTCAAAACACTCTCACACACACGCCACCTCCCATAATCAACACACTCTCCCACACACGCCCCCTCCACTAATCAACACACTCTCCCACACACGCCCCCTCCCCTAATCAACACACTCTCCTACACACGCCCCCTCCCCTAATCAACACACTCTCCCACACACGCCCCTTGACGTAATGAACACACTGTCCCGCACACGCCCCCTCCCCTAATCAACACACTCTCCCACACACGCCCCCTCCCCTAATCAACACACTCTCCCACACACGCCCCCTCCCCTAATCAACACACTCTCCCACACACGCCCCCTCCACTAGTCAACACACTCTCACACACACGCCCCCTCCACTAGTCAACACACTCTCACATACACGCCCCCTCCCCTAATCAACACACTCACCCCACACACGCCACCTCCCCTAATCAACACACTCTCACACACGCGCCCCCTCCACTAGTCAACACACTCTCACACACACGCCCCCTCCCCTAATCAACACACTCACCCCACACACGCCACCTCCCCTAATCAACACACTCTCACACACATGCCACCTCCCCTAATCAACACACTCTCCCACACACGCCCCCTCTACTAGTCAACACACTCTCCCACCCACGCCTCCTCCACTGATCAACACACTCACCCAACGCACGCCTCCTCCACTAATCAACACACTCACCCCACACACGCCTCCTCCACTGATCAACACACTCCCCCCACGCACGCCTCCTCCACAAATCAACACACTCACCCCACACACGCCTCCTCCACTGATCAACACACTCCCCCCACGCACGCCTCCTCCACAAATCAACACACTCACCCCACACACGCCTCCTCCACTGATCAAACTTAACTGCCCACAAACAATCCATCTACTGGCCATCTTTGAGCGATGACGTCTGAGTGGCAAACATTCGTTACAACCAGAATCCTCGAACCGTACCCTTATTAGAGCATGACAGAGTTGAACAGCGAAATACAAGCTTGTACGTGCTTCCACATCTGCCACAATTCAAGTTTCAACTGTTCAAACAGAATGACAGAACGTGAGAGCTTCGCAGAGTGGTTTTCTTAGAACTTTCATATTGCTATTTCTTCCTTTTCCGTTTCCTGGAAACAAAAGGTTTATTCACATGTTTAGTATTGTATCACACGTGGTAGGGGTAATGTTTCTAGATAGAGTCGATCAACCATCGTGAAGACAAGTACTGCTAGACTCGTCATAAATACACCTGGAACAAAGAAACATAGTGAAGTAATGACTACTTGGAATAAATATACAGAGAACTGCAGAAAATACAATATAATTAAAATCAAAATAAGATTACTTTCTTACTTCATTTTATTGTCTGTTAATTTAACATAAAGTAAGGTCTTTATACTGGTTTAGAAGACTCTGCAGTTTGTATACAACCAGTTTCATTTGCATTACCTTGCTCTAAAGACTATGTGCATCCAATTTATTCTTAAATTTGGCGTTGTTCAGTGTATGCTAATTCTGGGGGCATCAAGATTTCTCTTTACGAAAGGAGCAGTTATTTGTTGATCTGATTCGTGAATTCCCTTTTGTTTCTGTACAATTGTTTCTCCATCTTTCTGTTACACCCATACGACTATTGCACACAGAGTATCTTTTTGGTCTGTGTGAATGGATTGGTGTGAATGGATTATGGATTGGTGTGAATGGATTATAGATTGGTGTGAATGGATTATGGATTGGTGTGAATGGATTATGGATTGGTGTGAATGGATTGGTGCAAATGGATTGGTATGAATGGATTATGGATTGGTGTGAATTGATTGGTGTAAATGGATTGGTGTGAATGGATTATGGATTGGTGTGAATGGATTATGGATTGGTGTGAATGCTCTTGAATAAGAATCCTCTGTGAACGACCATGAATTAGTCCTCTGTAAACGCTCTTGAATTAGAGTTCATTATGAACGCACTTGAATTATAATCCTCTGTGAACGACTTTGAATTAGAGCACCATATGAACGACCTTGAATTAGAGTATCACATGAACGACCTTAAATTATAGTATCACATGAACGACCTTGAATTAAAGTATCATATGAACGACCTTGAATTAGAGTCCTCTGTCCCTGACGTGCTAGGCTGCGATATTAGTCGTCGGTTATGGAATGTCCAATGTGGCATGATTCCTATTTGTGTGTCTCTTACATACGCATCGGAAAGTCTATCATATAGAGGTTAGGCTGCAGTGTACTATGAAGATCGTGTCACGAACGTAGACATCCGTCAGAGAGTTGAAGACGATATTGGTCCTTTTGAAGATCTGTTCACATCTATCAAAAGACGAAAGATGGCCTGGTGCGGGCACGTCGCGAGGTCCAACGGAATTACCAACTCGATACTCTTTGGTTCCGTACCGGGACAGAGAGGGCGAGGACGTCCAAGGAAGAGATGGGTTTACAACATCACTGAGTGGTCAGGCCTTCGTCCCGGTGAGATACGACAGGCGTCGACAGACAGAGAGGAATGGCGTGGGAGTGTCTTTATGTGTGCCCCAACGACCTGATGGGTTACGGGATGAACTGAACTGAAGTGTACTATCAGTGTGAAAGCGGCCTATTCTCGTCTATGTCATGCAAAGCGAGTTGCATATTCAATAAGGGCTAGACTTTATTCTTCTTCTTCTTCTGTTGAAATAGTTGGTCAGTGACTGGCTACACTGTGACTGGCACAATGTGACTGGCTACACTGTGACTGGCTACACTGTGAGTGGCTGGCTACACTGTGACTGGCAACAATGTGACTGGCTACACTGTGACTGGCAACACTGTGACTTGATACACTGTGACTGGCTAAACTGTGACTGGCAACACTGTGACTGTCTACACTGTGACTGGCAACACTGTGACTGGCTACAACACTGTGACTGGCTACAATGTGACTGGCTACACTGCGACTGGCAACAACACTGTGACTGGCTACACTGTGAGTGACTGGCTACACTGTGAGTGACTGGCTACACTGTGACTGGCAATACTGTGACTGGGAACACTGTGAGTGACTGGCTACACTGTGACTGGCTACACTGTGACTGGCAACACTGTGAGTGACTGGCAACAACACTGTGACTGGCTACACTGTGACTGGCAACAACACTGTGACTGGCTACACTGTGACTGGCTATACTATTAGTGACTGGCTACACTGTGTGTTACTGGCTACACTGTGACTGGCAACACTGTGACTGACTACACTGTGACTGGCTACACTGTCAGTGACCATCACGAGGGATCGCATCTCTAAGGACAACAACAAACTCTTCCCTCTTCGATCCCTTCTCCTTAGCCAGTCTGCCCTGCTGCAGCCTATTATCCAGGATCACCGAGTGGAGGTGTAGAAGGGTCTTAACAGCTCTGGTTCGCTGGCCCTGACACTAGCAGTCAGCTATGGGTCGCTGACCACTGCAGCTCATGCGCTGCTCAGTATCTTGATAAGAATCAATTTAACATTTGCAGGTGACGTTTTCCTTGATTTGTCGGTAACAAATGCAGTCATTTCTGACCTATATTCTTTATCTTCCTTACCTTTCTTTTCTGATACGTCCATGACCCTTGGAGTTGAGATTACGATACCAAGATGGCGGATGTGTTGTCGTTCGGTCTTTAGAAAAGAAGTAAAATCATATATAACTATAATTTGTTTGTGACAGTAGTTACCAAACTTACTCACGGAAGTGTTATAAACATCATCATTCATTTTAAAGTATCATAAAATAATCAGTAACCGGTCACACCACCTGTAAAAGATGAAAGCTGAACAGGCCTAAATAACTGTTATCGTAACAATTGTTCACAACTGCCTTGTGGGATGCTTGTTCACGTGAAAGGCTTCGGAAGTAAACCCTGATGAAAAATCCGGAGCTGGCGTCCCTAAGTCTAGTGGTGGTTCCATCAATATTCTGGCAACTCCTGCGACGCCGCTGACTCCTGGCTGTATAGGCTAATGCTGGTCCCATGAATCAATTATTTACGCGGAGATGGGGATCTGCTGCATGGGCAACAGCTTGGCCTCCACAGAAAGATGCCAAAACTTATGTGTGATCCTATGGTCAGTCATGACTGAAAGTGGCTACTATACTATTTATATGACTCCTGTCATTATGTGCCATGACTGAAAGGGGCAACTATACTATGTATATGACTCATGTCATTATGTGCCATGACTGAAAGGGGCAACTATACTTTGTATATGACTCATGTCATTATGTGCCATGACTAAAAGGGGCAACTATACTATGTATATGACTCCTGTCATTCAGTGCCATGACTCTCCTTACCCGTGACAACCTTCACAAGTTAGTTGGAAGCCTTCAATAATATTGCACTACAGCAACCTTTTTCCAGAGAAGTGGAATTCACATGTAGACGTAATAAAAAACGAGGCGAACTATAAGAAGAAGAAAAAGAGGAAGAAGAAGAAGAAGAAAAATAAGAAGAAGAAGTAAACGAAGAGAAAAAAGAAGAAGAAGAAGGATAAATGACGCAAGAATATGATTGACTTCTCACTTATCCTGCAATATTTTCACACCCTGTTTAACTTCCAGCAAAATCGGAGAGACCGCCAATAATTAATTCCCTTGAATGGTCGTGTGGTTGAACAGTCTATTAGTGTGTTACTGTTCGTCTGCTGGCATCTCGTCAAAAACTGAGCAATTCCATGTCTTCTGTGGTGTCTGGACAAAAACTGAGACATTCCATGTTTTCTGTGGCGTTAAGTATTTATTCAAGTGACATTTGATGCAGCAGTTTTTTTTCGGTTTCCGTTTGGTGAATATGTACAACAAGCTGCTGAAATCTTCACCATTCTTCTCTTTCATCTTCGTTCATCTCAGATCAAGGTCCCCGTTTCTCTTACACTCTAAGATCAAGGTCCCCGGTTCTCTTATACACTCTAAGATCAAGGTCCCAGTTTCTCTTAAACACTCTAAGATCAAGGTCCCAGTTTCTCTTATACACTCTCAGATCAAGGTCCCCGTTTCTCTTATACACTATAAGATCAAGGTCCCTGTTTCTCTTACGACAAGTGGAGACACAAATAGTGGTGAAACAGGCAGAAGTGGAGACAGAATTAGTTGTGAAACACGCAGAAATGGAAACAGAAATACTTGACAAGTGGAGACAGAAATACTTGACAAGTGGAGACAGAAATACGTGACAAGTGGAGACAGAAATACGTGACAAATGGAGACAGAAATACTTGACAAGTGGAGACAGAATTAGTTGTGAAACACGCAGAAATGGAGACAGAAATACTTGACAAGTGGAGACAGAAATACTTGACAAGTGGAGACAGAAATACGTGACAAGTGGAGACAGAAATAGTGGTGAAACAGGCAGAAGTGGAGACAGACATTTCAGAATACTGTGAGATGTGGTCTCTCAGCTGCTGCCAGACTTACGGAAAGGAGAAAAAAGAACTGGACATTTAGTGATCTTTCTGGAAAGTACTAATATTATAGTTGTGACGCCGTGCTCCACCAAGAGATGGAAAGGAAGGACAGAAAACATGCTCACACATATCAAATGGATCCTATATCTGTTATGTTATATTATACATTAGTGACATCATTGCACTCCGGATTGACTCATAGGTCAATCACCGCATATATATTTTATATGGGTACTGATGACTCCTTTAGCTCGCTGGCTGTACACAATTCCGCTCCTTCCTATTATTAGTCCCTCCCGGTTGGGCACATGTTTGATTTCTCTAACTCCTGCAATCTATGGACATCGATTGACATATCATCATTGATTGATTTCAATTTAAGAACCTACATTAAACCTAAGATATACAGTCGCCGAGAAAGATTGACAATTCAGAAATAAATGTGACATATCTGGCTAGAGATCAGGAAAGGTCAGACTGTCTCCCTTTTATCTGAAGCAGCGATTCTCAAACGGTTATCCCACAATGTGCTGTTGGTGTTTATATTTTACCTTTCTAAACAGAGCAGCTACAATAACTATCGCATTGGGCAATTAATTGGAGGTATTTGGAAAATACATTCCCCCCACCCCCTCTCCTTACTCACACACAACAGAACTCGAGTCAAGGGACTCAAACAAACAAACAAAGTTGGCCTAGGCTGTCCCACACCCAAAGTTGTCTCATTAGCTCTTTCCGTCTGTCTTATCAGATGATAGTAATTGTGCTTTGAAAGAAATGGGATGTAACTACAGTCCATGACGGTAACGAATGTGACTCGTAAGACCAATCGGAGCAGAGAAGCGTCTTCCACAGTGTGTACAAGGAAAGTCAGGACCGTTTGGGACATGGCATGCTGTGACGTGTCTTCTCAAACTCTGAGTCTTTAGCCTATCAGCAATCAGTATCTCCTTTGTCTGTATTCCATGCTTAATCCTGCCCCTCCATGTAAAACGATCTATGGCGTCCTGTTCCCATGATTCCAAATCGACGCCTGCATTTCCGCTTGCATACATCGGTGTACACTAGTAGTGGCCGGCCCCGAGACCTTTTCCCCAACTGTAATTCCCTATAGAAAAGATATTTTAGTATTCTGCCATCATCCATCCTCTGAATGTGTCCCAGCCAGCGGAGCCTTCGAAGACTAAGCATGGACAAGATTGTGACAGTGCCTGTTCTCTCCAACACCTCCAGGCTGGTGATCTTGACTTACCACGCAACCCCCTATAGTTGACAACTATGAAATATAAATGTACCTGTCATCCAGGTGATTGTGTAGGCTCTGCCCCTTACCTAGTTGGTTCTAGGACAGCTGGCTCCACTGATCTTCTCATCAAAAATAACAATAAGTTTTAGATGTATGTCTGTCCGAGAAAATCGTATGACGTACAACTTTTACTAGGTTGCTTATCTTCTTCTTTCTTTTTCTTTTGTCCTACTGTCCTTGCCATGTGACGTCCCAGAGAGGCGGGCTTGCCATGCGGTGTCCCAGATAGGCGGGCATGTCATGCAGCGTCCTAGAAAGGCGTCCTGCCATGCAGCGTCCTAGAGAGGCGGGCTTGCCATGTGACGTCCCAGAGAGGCGGGCTTGCCTTGTACACACGCTCCTACTCGACTCGCTATGTACACCAACAGCTACACCATTCGCTATGTACACCAACAGCTACACCATTCGCTATGTACACCAACAGCTACACCATTCGCTATGTACACCAACAGCTACACCATTCGCTATGTACACCAACAGCTACGCCATTCGCTATGTACACACGCTACTACTCGACTCGCTATGTACACCAACAGCTATGCTACTCGCTATGTACACCAATAGCTACACCATTCGCTATGTACACCAATAGCTACACCATTCGCTATGTACACACGCTCCTACGCTACTGGCCGTGTACACCCTCAGCCATACCATTTGACATACATGTGAAAGGGGGATTCTCGTTCGAAGCAATATTATAATGTTCACGCCTTAGGCAATTCTTCTGGCTATAAATTGGTACCCGATGTATAGCTAGAAGACAAGCTATCGGGGAAGGGAACCTGTCGCCCGACGTCAAAAACCGTTAAGACCTCACATAATGGCGTGTTTAACACTTCATCCAGGACGGCAATATTTGCTACGGAACTACTTTAAACTTTACCCTTTGCCGGCCAACCTTCAGGTAAGGTGCTACATACCAACCAAAACTCCCACCTCACGTCAGATTCAGGTAAAAACATTCCGACCAAAACCCCTCACCTCACGTCAGATTCAGGTAAAAACATTCCGACCAAAACCCCCACCTCACGTCAGATTCAGGTAAAAACATTCTGACCAAAACCCCCACTTCACGTCAGATTCAGGTAAAAACATACCGACCAAAACCCCTCACCTCACGTCAAATTCAAGTAAAAACATACCAACCAAAACCCCCACCTCACGTCAGGTAACAACATACCGACCAAACCCCCACCTCCCGCCAGGTAACAACATACCGAACAAACCCCCACCTCACGTCAAGTAACAACATACCGACCAAACCCCCACCTCACGTCAGGTAACAACATACCGACCAAAAACCCCACCTCACGTCAGGTAACAACATACCGACCAAATCCCCACCTCACGTCAGGTAACAACATATCGACCAAAAACCCCACCTCACGTCAGGTAACAACATTCCGACCAAACCCCCACCTCACGTCGCCGTTGTGCACGTGTGAAGAAGACTGTTACAGCAGCCTGTCAACGAGGTGATCCAAGCAGTTCTAAGTTAAATGGGGAAACCATACATTGCATTACAGCAAGGATGACTGTCGCTCGCCTTCTGCAGCACACCTCGTGATGTAATAAGAGCCAGACCAAACCAGACTGCTGAAAAGACAAAAATTCGTCGACAGCAAAGAACTGAGATACTAGTGACTGACCTTGGCCCATTGAAGTAATCTCTAGTTAATATTCCAACTAATTTCATCAGAGACAATGAGAAAGCATTGACAAGCTCTTCAAGACCTACTCGAAGATGTGTGCTGTCCTTGATTGATTAATCTTTACTCGAGAAACTCCAAGTTCGATGGATTCTTTCTTGCAAGTACAGTGGCCATCTGTACGTGCCAAACTGGTTGCCGGTTGGACGTGTGGCAGAGACAAAAATTGATCCTTGTCACACGAAAGTCACTTGGTCATAGGCACCTAACAGCTGTGACTAACCCCTTTAGGACACAGAAATTGTCATTTCATGGCATCACTGACACCTCTATTCACACATACCAAAAGTCTGCTTGGTTGGGAACATTCTTCTGGATTTAAAAGAAAACTAGAAAATATATCCCATATGTTCAATTTATTCGCTCATTCATAATCTATTCTGACTATTTCCTCATACGTATCATCATAATCTATTATATTTCCTCATACGTAGCATCATGCCACCGTTTCGGGAAGTTCGTATCACGGCATTCGCAGTGGCGGTTAATGTAGCAGTGGTTTTACATGATGATGTTGCTAACCTCATGCAAACCTTCTTTAGTTCCATTTAGCATAATAATTGAAAGGTTGCAGTGGTTGTATTCTATCTGTCGGGTAACTGGCGATGCACGACTACAAGATGGGGTCAGTTGTTTCCATGGGGATCCTAAGGCGATTAAGTTATGTTAGGCAGCATAGGGGACACCATGGGGGGTAACTGGACGGTGTCGTCTACTCTAGGGTTACGTCAATAATCGTTACTGGAGTACTGCATACTGGAATCCTGGTATTCAATCAGTCACATCAGAGATCGATGTCAGATGGCCAAAAATGTGATTCTACAGTCTGTCTGGTATGATCTTAGAACGTATCATTCCGGGCCTTCCACGGTTTGTCTAGAGGACTTTCATTTGGCTATCAGTAGCATGTATGTGGGGGGTTTCATTCTTGTGGCTCACTAGGAATGTCGAAGGTGGGCCTCTGGGGGTTTTCATTCTTGTGGCTCACTAGGAATGTCAAAGGTGGGCCTCTGGGGGTTTTCATTCTTGTGGCTCACTAGGAATGTCAAAGGTGGGCCTCTGGGGGTTTTCATTCTTGTGGCTCACTAGGAATGTCGAAGGTGGGCCTCTGGGGGTTTTCATTCTTGTGGCTCACTAGGAATGTCAAAGGTGGGCCTCTGGGGGTTTTCATTCTTGTGGCTCACTAGGAATGTCAAAGGTGGGCATCTGCGGGTTTTCATTCTTGTGGCTCACTAGGAATGTCAAAGGTGGGCCTCTGGGGGTTTTCATTCTTGTGGCTCACTAGGAATGTCAAAGGTGGGCCTCTGCGGGTTTTCATTCTTGTGGCTCACTAGGAATGTCAAAGGTGGGCCTCTGGGGGTTTCCAGCTAGTAACCGTTAGATATCATTATGTGAGGTCAAGTGGTGGTAACCGTTAGATATCATTGTGTGAGGTCTTGCTACTGGGGGCTTTCACCATCACCTCTAGGAGGACGGTCAATGTCGTATTATTTGGTTTTTTAAATGGAAAATTGTCTCCTAACAGACACTGCCGTTCGGGATAAAGTGTAGGAGACTTCATAGTACAAGATCTTCCTGATTTCCAGATGTGAGGCGACCAAATAACTTCCTCGCAATGTTAGCTTCCTGAACTGAAAGCCATGTATCCCCTTACAGATGTGTAGAATGGAGCGTGCAGGGCCAGGAAGTAAATTGGGTACCATCCCTTTATAATCAAACGTTCTAACCACTCTAATCAAATGTTTACTAGCTCAAATATATACCTTGCCAAATGTACGGGCGCTATTCTGTGTACAAGGTAATGATACACGGCAGAGCCACAGTCATTTCCTGGCGTCTATCTATCATTATCATCGAGTGCCACGCCGACTGGCATAAACGACCATGGCTCTTCACAACTTCGAGTATCGTATACCTTTTTTTATTGATCACTTTAAAGTTTTGCGTATCTGTTTTATGTTCTGTCTCAGATTAATGGTTGCCACAAATCTGTCTGTCTATCGAGCATCTATCTATCTATCTTTCTATCTATCTATCTATCTATCTATCTATCTATCTATCTATCTATCTATCTATTTATCTATCTATCTATCTATCTATCTATCTATCTCTATCTATCTATCTATCTATCTATCCCCGTGTACACCTTGCCAATGCTTATAGAAATGAGTTTGAAACGCATGAACGGAAGCTGAACTATGCAGCCAATGTTCCAACTCGTGTTTGTTTTTCTCCCACAACTCACAGGGATTCTCATGTATATGATGGGTCCATGTGGTGACTATCTCTCATATTTGTTTATGTTCTGTTGTATTCTTGTGCATGCTCTTTAGCCTTCAGTTAGCATCTTGTACTAGGCCATTGTGGGAGATGCACGTGTTTTCTTTTCCCTCTTTTCCTGTGTTTTTTAGGATGATCAATAAACAAAAACATATTAAACATAGATGTACATTACTAGGGGGAGAAGCGAAGAGCAACATAAGATGATCAAGGCTACAGCTCACTTCAGAGACAAGTGAAACATACTGATCAAAACTCCAATCAAACTCGTCGCAAGGCTCTCGGAAACAGCATGTGTGGCAGCAATCTGTCCAACGAGGTGGGGATCGACCCTGTACCTGTACTCCCCATAGTTGTGACCTTACTCAGTACCCCCAGATTGCACTACAGTTGGAGGACCACAGTTCACCTTCTCACGCCTCGCTACGTAGGAAGAACCGCCATAGCCGCCATCAACGAAATGTCCCCAAAAGTTCCATTAGCGAGCCACTTCTAACAACAATAACAACATGGGTCCTGTAGCAGAGTGGTGGTGGTGTACAGAAGATGGTGTAGTGGACTGTTGGTCATAGTGGTGGTCGTGGTGGACAAAATATGGTGTATTGGACTGTTGGTGATAGTGGTAGTCGTGGTGGACAGAAGAAGGTGTAGTGGACTGTCGGTCATAGTGGTGGTCGTGGGGGTGATCGTGGTGGTCGCGGTGGTGGTCGTGGTGCACAGACATGCCCACTTAACCTTTCAAACATTTCGGAATATTGGTCCAAATAGGTATGCGTGTATGACTAGCAACCTCAGCAGGCTAAACAAATTGCTGCAGACGTCGAAGATGCATCTCAGTGAATCTCTCTGTAAGCTCTGACCCAACATCACAATATCCTATCTGGGACCAACGCTGTAAGCTCTGACCCAACGTCACAACATCCTAGTCACAACATCCTATCTGGGACCAACGCTGTAAGCTCTGACCCAACGTCACAACATCCTAGTCACAACATCCTATCTGAGACAAACGCTGAAGAAGAAGGAATTGTTTCAGAGACCAACCACTGCAAAAACACACGAAATTGATTTGCGACAGTCTTCCTTTAACGGAGGCAATTGTAGTGGCCCTCCTATGCTCCATATGAAATGAAAAATAACAAGTAACAAGCTCTGAGGTTCTTTACTTGGTAGAAAATAACAGAACTACTAATTGTTACTAAGTGTGATGTAATACGCGACTAAGTAGGGTTGTGCATGGAACTGACAAGCTCATCGTTTTAAACAAACTGTGACACAACCACTTTTACAAAAGCACATAAGTGTACATGAGACTGTCTTCCTGCAAGGAGGCCAACAGTAGAGAGAGTTGACCCCATACTCCTACGTGTACTGACCAATGAAATGGTCAACTGTACACATTTAGCGTTGGTTTTTAATGCCGACGTCTCATTGTCTTGTATTTTTGTCAACAATATTTTCCCTTAGTTATTTTCTGTGTCCGGTTTCACAAACAAGTTTGGGGTGTATGTTGTATAATATTCTTTTGTCTCGTGTTCCCCTTCATTGTACATCTGTCAATCCGTTGTGTTTATATATGCACTTGTCTTTTTCCTAATACGGCTATAATCCATTTATTATCAGTTTACAGAGACAAATATTTATGCTTTTTTAAGTTGGCATTAAATTGTGGATACATATTTACATTTATATTCATTATCCAACATCCGATGTAGAAATAATTATAGAAGAAATATTTATTTTATTTGGAAAGTCAGCACAATTTCAGACTTTATATAAACGTTGCCCAAATACAGTCTCATGTGCCAAAAGTGTCCTGAGTTATCATTTGTTTGTTGTATGTGCCTACACAACAAGAAGACATGTTTATTTAGTTATATGTATAATTACCCTAATACGTTTGAGTTTAGATCAAAATCGTCAAAGTGAACAGTTAGTTATATTGTTTGCGGTTATCATTGTAACTGTCCTTATATAGCGTCCTTAGTTTCAGCCCAGTAACCAACTGTCGCGAGATTTAAGTTAAAATTAGTCTTCCTAATGAGATGTATTAATATAATATCCTTTAGCACTCCTTTGTCCGATCCCTTCTAACCAACTCGGCCTACAAAAACGGTGTGCGGAAAAAAAAAAAATGTTTTGAACGGAGTCACTCCCGACAGCCATTTTTAACTGCTGAATACGCCCTCCATATATTCACGATATTTTGCCGGTTAAAGTATCGTATGTTCGATTACAAATGGCTTTTGAACAGTTTTAATTTTGTATACGCCGTTTGGAACAAGCCGACTTTTTTCCGAAAGGGGAAGTAGGTTGTTGGGAAAGATCTTTATCGCGTAGATCTGTTCATTTTGTTTGTTTAAATGAAAGAACTACGTTTGAATTGAAACTAACAGTTGTGGCGATATTGTAAACACAGTATCGATACGTTGTTGTGCTTTCCATGGTTTTCTATCGAAGCGACTAGGCCTAGTGGTCGAGTCCAAATTTTTCCCGAGATTTTCATAAATTTTCAACTTCATCTTTTTAAATCTCAAAAACTAACAAACATACAACAAAAACAATAACACCCACATGTTCGTTATGCTATTGTGTATCTACACGCCAAAAAATCATATTTATTGACAAACAAACATAAAAGTTACAAATTTTGAAAGACGACTACCACAGCGACTAATTAAGAAAATTAATTAGGTCAAATTTTTTTCAAAAATATATTGGAGTGCTAAAGGATATAATGTATATAAAATTATTATCATGAATAGTCCATGAACTTGGCATTGTAGGTTTATGAGATCTAATTGTAATGAATAGTCAATGAACTTGATGATATTGCATCACTTGGCCTAAATGTACACGCATGGTCATTGATGACAGTAACGCAATTACTAGCATGTAGTTGCGTAGGCCGCAAATCTCAAAGAGGCTCCGTTATGACCTTCCATGAGAAAATGTTGCTACATACTAGATGCTTTTTGTCTTCATTGTAAAAATGCAGCTGGAAATTTATATTTTAAACTTTACAGTAAAGTCATTATCTATGCTGTAAATATCATGATTGATGAAGTTTTATGACAAGTGAATATATTCCGTTTTGTATTTCTGTATTATGTCTGTATATTAGCTTGTGTTTGTAAAATGGGGTGATATTGCTTCATGAAAACATAACCCTCTTATCCACTCGTAGTTGTTTGCAGATGGATTTGTTAGGTTATGGATATACTAGGTCATGGATATGTTAGGTCATGGATATGTTTGGTCATGGATATGTTAGGTTATGGTTATGTTAGGTTATGGATATTTTAAGTCATAGATATGTTAGGTCATGGATATGTTAGATCATGGATATATTAGGTCATGGATATGTTAGGTCATGGATATGTTAGATCATGAATATGTTAGGTCATTTATATGTTTGGTCGTAAATATGTTAGGTCATGGTGTACTTGTCATGGTGTCTTCATGCTGAGGGTTAGAGACCGGGGGGGGGGGGGGCTGGGCAGTGAGCAAGAAATGAAGACCTTATCTCAGGTGCACACAGTCCAGGTGTGTTAACCGGTCATTTATACTTATATAACACAATAAGCTATGTCTGTAGCTGCAAGTGTAGCACGTCCGTCAGTTCTTATTTACACTACAGGCAGGACACCACACACTTGTGTGTGTGTTACTTGTTTGTCTGTTCTGTTATCTAGACTATGTGTGCTGAGATGTCCATATTAGTCTGTATGTGTGGTGAGATGTCCACATTGGTCTGTATGTGTGGTGAGATGTCCACATTGTCTAGTGTGTGGTAAGATGTCCACATTGTCTAGTATGTGTGGTGAGATGTCCACATTGTCTAGTGTGTGTGGCGCATTGTCCCCATTGTGTAGTGTGTGTGGCGAATTGTCCACATTGTCTAGTCTGTGTGGCGACTTGTCCACATTGTCTAGTATGTGTGGCGAATTGTCCACATTTTCTAGTGTGTGTGGCGAATTGTCATTTTTGTATAGTGTGTGGCGAATTGTCCACATTTTCTAGTGTGTGTGGCGAATTGTCCATATTGTCTAGTGTGTGTAGCGAATTGTTCACTTTGTGTAGTGTGTGTTGCGAATTGTCCACTTTGTGTAGTGTGTGTGGCGAATTGTCCATATTGTGTAGCGTGTGTGGCGAATTGTCCACTTTGTGTAGATGTGTGGCGAATTGTCTACTTTGTATAGTGTGTGTGGCAAATTGTCCACTTTGTCTAGTGTGTGTGGCGAATTGTCCACATTGTCTAGTGTGTGTGGCGAATTGTCCACTTTGTGTAGTGTGTGTGGCGAATTGTCCACATTGTCTAGTGTGTGTGGCGAATTGTCCACTTTGTGTAGTGTGTGTGGCGAATTGTCCACATTGTCTAGTGTGTGTGGCGAATTGTCCACATTGTCTAGTGTGTGTGGCGAATTGTCCACTTTGTGTAGTGTGTGTGGCGAATTGTCCACTTTGTGTAGTGTATGGTGAGATGTTCACATTGTCTAGCGTGCAAATGGTCAAATATCTATATTCTCAACTTGTCATTCTTAGCCATACATAACCAGTCCTTCACAGCGTGCATGGTCTTCGGTTGTCTGCTTCTGGCGATCACATAGACATGTGGGGATTATGTAGACATGTACAGATTATGTAGATATGTAGAGATTATTTACAATATGTACACATGTAGGGATAACGTAGATATGTAGAGATTATGTAGATATGTACAGATTATGTAGATATGTAGAGATTATTTGGAATATGTACACATGTAGGGATAACGTAGATATGTAGAGATTATGTAGACATGTAGACGATATTATGTAGACATGTAGACTAGATTATGTAGACATGTAGACGATATCGTCACATCACCTGAAACACATGCTCATATCAACAGACAAGACAGATAAAAAACGAGAATTTGATCCCCGCTCCCTCCAGGGGACGAAAGCGTCTTGTTACAAGAAATGGGCGCACCAAATGTTATTTTTGTAGCTAAATATAGTCGACATCGCGGCACTCATAGATGCTGAGTCTCCTTCTGTGACCCGGATACTGAAGACCTGTGTAGCTTGTGGAACACACAAATTTTAGAGTTTGTCCTGAGACGCCCCTCCCTTGGTAACACTCTTTCGATTTTGTCCCAATCGTGCAAATATGAGTTTCCAATTCATCTACTCTCATGACACCTGTTACAGGTGTTAGTATCTTTGTTGTAACAAACTGCTTTCGTCGTCAGAAGACTGTAGTTCGATTCCAGAGGGTCTGTACCTTTTCTGCTTGTTCTGTTGTTCTGTGTTTATGTTTTCTGATGTCTCTCGTTTAGGTTCTTGTCGCTACAAGTATCACTTATTGATTTATAGTATCACTTATTGATTGATAGTATCACTTGTTGATTGATAGTATCACTTATTGATTGATAGTATCACTTATTGATTTATAGTATCATTTATTGATTGATAGTATCCTTTATTGATTGATAATATCATTTATTGATTGATAGTATCATTTATCGATTGATAGTATCACTTATTGATTGATAGTATCATTTATTGATTGATAGTATCCTTTATTGATTGATATCATGACTTGTTTGATGATTGTCTTTCCTCTGGATTGTTGTCACAGAGATTGTCAGTGCATGCAGCCGCTGAAGTACATCCGTTGTCGATTCTCGTCTTTTGATGATTGATTTTGTTGTGTTTTGTAGATTCATTGACTACGATAATAACTGTAAATCGTTGATTTAAAATGATCATAAGAAACTGTTTGATAGAATTTTATGATTGGCCATTAGACCATCACAGGTGTGTTAGTTGCAGCCTGAATGTGGAGACATGAATATGTAAATGTAACATGACAGACACGTCGTAAGAGGTGGCTAAGGAAGGTTGTCCTTAGCATTGGCTACCGCATCCAGTAGAAGCTTCAAGCCATTATAGCTTCAACAGGTGCAAGGGGAATGTAAAGGTGGTCCCATACTGCTGTGGGGGATGAAGTGGTAGAGATTTGATTGTACTGGATTTTAGATGAAGTGTGGCTCGTCACTCCCTTCCCACGCGGCCTTTCCTTGCCGAATAATAATAGTTGTCCATCGCCAGCGACGATGGGACGCCATAAGACTTGTGATACGAGATATGCTCTCATAAGGCTATCAATCCTGGAACTGCCGAAACTGCCTGACCTGTACCACACACGTGATCAGTCGGTTGTGGAGCACATGAGATCAGTCGATTGTGGAGCATATGAGATCAGTCGGTTATGGAGCATATGAGATCAGTCGGTTGTGGAGCACATGAGATCAGTCGGTTGTGGGGCACATGAGATCAGTCGGTTGTGGAGCACATGAGATCAGTCGGTTGTGGAGTCGTGGTCTTCCGGAAGGCACGCTTGCTCTGATCCTCAGCAATTAATTTCCGATGAGCACCTGGCTAGCGCCCTAGAAGATGTACAGGTCCACTAAGACTAAGACTACTGGAATGGCAACCGTCATCCTGCCATAACCACAGAAAGATTATGGCCTGACGTCTGCTCAACTGTCCAACTGTTCATCTGGACTGACGTCTGCTCAACTGTCCAACTGTTCATCTGGACTGACGTCTGCTCAACTATCCAACTGTTCATCTGGACTGACGTCTGCTCAACTGTCCAACTGTTCATCTGGACTGACGTCTGCTCAACTGTCCAACTGTTCATCTGGACTGATGTCTGCTCAACTGTCCAACTGTTCATCTGGACTGACGTCTGCTCAACTGTCCAACTGTTCATCTGGACTGACGTCTGCTCAACTGTCCAACTGTTCATCTGGACTGACGTCTGCTCAACTGTCCAACTGTTCATCTGGACTGACGTCTGCTCAACTGTCCAACTGTTCATCTGGACTGACGTCTGCTCAACTGTCCAACTGTTCATCTGGACTGACGTCTGCTCAACTGTTCATCTGGACAGGGTCTTCTCCCAGAGAGTGAGGTTATCGTGTGGGTCGTGTGACGATCGACATTATTAATGCAGCACGCCAACTTCGGGAGAAATTTCAAGAGCGTCATTAGAAGCGTTAGTAGCCTTGTATCTGCCTGACCAAGGTCTTCGACACCATCAGCAGGGAAGTGCTCTGATAAATCATGGCTACGTCTGGTTATCCCAGCAGACTCATGGGCCGCCAGTGGCGTGATGGATCGTTTATGGCCTGAAGGAAGAATATCTATAACCTTACCAGTCACCAAAGGTATTAGTACTAAATATTTATAGTGAAATAGAAGCATATTCATAATAGCAATGCATACAATTTATAAACATATAAGGGATTACATAGCAAAGGTTCAAGGTACAACTTCCGTTACCGACGCGCTCCAATCAGCCCAGTTGTAAATGGGTGCGCTTACAGTTAGAGAAGGAAAGACAGCGAGGAAGGGAACTGACCACCCACCTCATCAACGAGATGGTGTCTGGTACAATCAAGTCTCTGAAACGCATCCACTACAGCATTGTCTGCTATGGAATTGCCTTGATCTTACACCTCTCATGTGGAAATCGGTACTACTCCATAAGTGAATCTGTAGTTGATAAATCGATTACTTATGTCTATGTTGTTGTCAGATCGATTATATGTGTCTTTATAGTTGACAAATCGATAATCTGTGTAAATGTAATTGACAAATCGATTATCTGAGTCTCTTTAGTTGATAAATTGATTATCTGAGTCTCTGTAGTTGATAAATTGATTAACTGTGTTTCTGTTATTGACTGTAGTGTTTCCCCTTTTTTGCAGGTCCTGGGGCGAATCTGCCAAAAAGCGAGTCGGACGAATTCTCGGACCGCACTTCGGATTTGGACTTTGACGAGCTGGCCTCTGAGAGAAGCCGTCCTGACGGAGGTTCGAGCACTGACGACAGCTATAGAGATGCCATAGTCACGACTATCACTAGTCACAGAGAGGCCAAACGGCAAAAACACAGGCCAAAGTCTCTGAGCTTATCGCGCTCTCATAGCCAGACTTCTTCCGACGAGGAGGATGGTCCAACGGGCAGCGACAAGAAGATAGACGCGCTCAGTGAAGGCAAACATGAGCTCACGGTCAAGACAAAACATTCAGCTAATAGTCACGAGTCATCTACGCGTGTCTCGTCGTCCACGTCTGCATCTGGTGATCTTCACAAAACGAAGAAACTTCCTCCAAATCTTGATCATACATACAAAGTCAATTCTAGAGATTTGTCGTCACTCCAGGAATTAATAGACAGTCATGCAGTTAATAGCCCAACACCTCCCAGAAGTCCTAGCTGGCGGGAAGGTTTAGAAAGTCCGCCGTTCTCTCCAAGAAGACGTGACTCGTACCCAGGCAAACGTCGAGGATCGCTTTCACCAAAGGATAAAACCAATCATTTCACATATACAGACATATCACCTCCCTCCAGACAGTTATCCCTGGACGAACTGTACGGCGACTCCGCCACACACTCGAGTGCCTTAGACAACGGTATCGCTGGCTCACATGCACTTCACAAGCCCTCGCCACTGTCTCCAGACGAGATGAGAGATTCGCTGACCAGTGCAATGGGCGATACACTTGTGTTTGACATGCCTACAACCCGAGTCAGGGCTCCTGTTAGCGTATCGGGCCCCCAGGCCCACTCTTCTGACTTGTATACCATCGGTACCATGTCTCACTCCGCCCCTGTGATGGATCTTGCCACATATGCTGCCACTATAGCCAACAGCACAGCCAGTTTGACCTCGATGAGTGTGTCGCCAACAAACCTATTACCCCAATCATCTTCTCGTCCAGCGGGAGAGCAGCTCAGCCCTGATTCTGCAGACAGCGTCGACTCAAGCGGCTCGTCTCCCGTTTCGCCCGGTTACTATGACAACGCCCCACCTTCAAGTGATGAGACGGAGGAAGTCGAGTTAGCTGATCCATCATCCAAGTCTATAGACTTCCAGGGTTCTAAGCGACAGAAGGCCAGACCCCCGTCCACTGATTGGTCGCCTGTGATTGACCTTTCACCTATCATTGACGTTTCACCTTCAGTAGAAGAGGCGGAACAGGAGGACATGTTAGCAAAGCAGATGGAAGAGCTAGAGAGACAAAGATCACGTGATGAAATTGCTGATGATGAATATGACGATGAGGAAAGCGAGATAACAGAAGGACATCCTTTCTTTGATTCCAAACCTTTCGTTCAGGCAAAGAAAGCTATGCAGCAGGCGATACCTCGCATACCACCACCGCCGTCCGCTAAGAAACTTAAGCAACAATTGAATGAAGAACACGAAGAGGAAGATGGCACTGACGACGCTGATGCGCTAGACGACAATGACTCCTACACCTACAGCAGCAGCCTCAAACGCTGCGGCAACTTTGAAGACATTAGTAGATTGGGCAGTGAGAACTCTGTCATCAAACACACATCTGATCTTTTGGCATCCGATAAGATAGAGGAAGACAGCGATACGAGTGATCCAGCCAACGACTTTCCTTTCTTTTCCTGCACTACTCAGTCACAATCGCTGTCTCACCCTGGCCCTAGTGCCAGCACGTCCGTCGGAATACTTCAAGCGCCGAGTAAGCAGTTGAAGGAGACACTAATCGATTTAGAATCGCTTATTTCAGACGAGATACACAAAATCGCTGAGGACATGGAAAACATCGTCAAACGAGGCGCCATGGATGTAAAGCCAATCCCACCTCCAAAACCCAAAAGAAGACTTCCTGACCCAGAACTGCTCATCTCGCCTCCTGGAACAAAGATTTCTTTGGACGGGTCCGAAAAGAGGCACTATCCAAGCATTAAAACTGAAGACCTTAGTGACGTATTGTGCGGTAAAGACGGCTCTTTCGATGATGTCACATCGGGGAAACATCTGACAAGACAAGACTCCACGGAAAAGAAAAAGGCGAAAGACTTGAAGGCGAAACCTAGCCCCATTTTGGTCCAGTATATAGAATCCGAGGAGCAGTCGGTGTCGCCACATTACAAAGTCATGGAATCTCCGCCCACACCGGAAATCAAAAGCATTAAGAGAGAGTTCTCAGATAGCACGTCAGTTTCGCCAAACTCCTCACCTGATCAGGGTGTGTATGCTTTCCCTTCCCCTGTCACGCCCCCTGATTCGGATTCCTCTCCTCCTAAGCCCCAATCCCCGTCCTCTCCTGGGACTGATTTCGATGAGGTGACCTCTGTACCGCCTCCTGGTGACGGAAATGTGTACAGGGCTTCGAGCCCTTACGATAACGCGCGGCCCAGCCACAAGCCTAGAAGGACTAACATTGCTCGCGAGAGCTTGCAGGTGACAAGCGCTCCACTAATACAAGACCAGCAGGCCAGCACGGTTACATATCCCACAATCAAGCCAGAACCAATGATGAAGCCTCCTATTTCACCAAGAAAAAGCATACGAAAATTTGATGAACAGAAAATGAACGTTGGATCTAGTCCAATGTATGAAAATGTTCAAGGTTTGACGACACAGGAATACTTACAGGAACAGGAAAAACATGCCGTACTTCTAAATAGAGAATCGTATGAAACAGCTGGATCATTTCAAGGGTTGAACAAGGAAGAGGCATCTGTAAAGTGGTTTGGCAATCAGTATGCGGTTCAACAAACAGAAATTATAACTTATCCCGTTGTCGGGGAGATTCCTGCGCGACAGAGAAGCAGCTCAGCTCCATCCACGGAACTGCAAGTCGTCTCTCAGCAATGTCACCGACCCGAGCCTCCTGTACGCCCTCGATCTGCCTCTGCAGCAGACCACGAGCATGGCGCCCAAGTGGAGAGGACCCCCAGCGTTCGAGATAAGATACGAGCATTTGAAGAGGTAAACATTTGTGTATATTTCTCATTTTGAAGTTGCATTTATTTTAGTTGCTCAATGCACCGTCGCAGTTGTATTGTTGTTCAGTGGCGTGTCACGTTTGTATAGTTAGTTGTTCAGTGCCCAGTCACGTTTGGAAAGTTAGTTGTTCGGTGCCCGTCACGTTTGGAAAGTTAGTTGTTAAGTGCCCGGTCAAGTTTGGATAGTTGTGCTTGTCACATTTCGTATAACTGCGCAGTGCCTTTTATCATGGCATGAGAGTTAAATTTCTTGAAAATATGTTAGACTGCATTTATGGTATCATATCCTGTGGGCTGAAAGGGACTTTAACCGTATTAAACGGTATTAAACAATGACCGGTATTAAACAACAACCGGTATTAAACAATGACCGGTATTAAACAACAACCGGTATTAAACAATGACCGGTATTAAACAACAACCGGTATTAAACAATGACCGGTATTAAACAACAACCGGTATTAAACAATTACTGGTATTAAACAACAACCGGTATTAAACAACAACCGGTATTAAACAATGACCGGTATTAAACAACAACCGGTATTAAACAACAACCGGTATTAAACAATGACCGGTATTAAACAACAACAACAACCGGTATTAAACAACAACAACAACCGGTATTAAACAACAACCGGTATTAAACAACAACCGGTATTAAACAACAACCGGTATTAAACAATGACCGGTATTAAACAACAACCGGTATTAAACAACAACCGGTATTAAACAATGACCGGTATTAAACAACAACAACAACCGGTATTAAACAACAACAACAACCGGTATTAAACAACAACAACAACCGGTATTAAACAACAACAACAACCGGTATTAAACAACAACAACAACCGGTATTAAACAACAACAACAACCGGTATTAAACAACAACAACAACCGGTATTAAACAATGACCGGTATTAAACAACAACAACAACCGGTATTAAACAACAACAACAACCGGTATTAAACAACAACAACAACCGGTATTAAACAACAACAACAACCGGTATTAAACAACAACCGGTATTAAACAACAACAACAACCGGCATTAAACAACAACCGGTATTAACCAACAACAACCGGTATTAAACAACAACAACAACCGGTATTAAACAACAACAACAACCGGTATTAAACAACAACCGGTATTAAACAACAACAACAACAACCGGTATTAAACATAGACCTACTCTTACTAAACTATATACCAGCTTTCTGACACCTTCATAGTCGCCGTATTTCACAAACTAAAAATATTCTCTTGTCCCTTCACATTGAGTCGCCATAGATATTCAATAGTTTGTCCATAGATTCCCATTAGTGCAGCTTCAACCAAAATGGCGTGGTTTTAAAACTACCTTGCGTTACTCTAGTTCTACTAACATAGTTTTAAAACTACCTTGCGTTACTCTAGTTCTACTAACATAGTTTTAAAACTGCCTTGCGTTACTCTAGTTCTACTAACATAGTTTTAAAACTGCCTTGCTTTACTCTAGTTCTACTAACATAGTTTTAAAACTGCCTTGCGTTACTCTAGTTCTACTAACATAGTTTTAAAACTGCCTTGCGTTACTCTAGTTCTACTAACATAGTTTTAAAACTGCCTTGCGTTACTCTAGTTCTACTAACATAGTTTTAAAACTGCCTTGCTTTACTCTAGTTCTACTAACATAGTTTTAAAACTGCCTTGCGTTACTCTAGTTCTACTAACATAGTTTTAAAACTGCCTTGCGTTACTCTAGTTCTTCTAGCATAGTTTTAAAACTGCCTTGCGTTACTCTAGTTCTACTAACATATTTGAGAGAGCCTGTTTGATTGATAATAGTAACCAGTTGTGTGGCACTAGGGATGTAACATATGTAGCTTATAGCAACCAGAATGTGTAGAGCCCTTTTGTTGTATCGTGTTTGTTCTCTGTCATGTAAACCTCCTGTTTGTTGGTCATGCATTCTTTCTCGATTCAGCACACACACACACACACACACACACACACACGCACAAGCACGCACACACACACACACACACACACACGCACAAGCACGCACACGCACACACCCACTGCATACATTTGATGTTAGATCCATTTGCTAGATGGCTTCCTTAGTCACCCGTGATTGACCCTGGCCAGTAGAGGTTTGCCAGTGAGAGCATTGACTATTCTATCAAGTCTTCCGTCTAGCCTGCGTCCAGTCGTCCCCTGTATCAGACCTCAGAAGCTATCTCATGTTGTCAACTTTTCAAATCTGATAGTTATTACCTAGTCTTAAGTCCCACCCTTAAGTCTCTTTCTCTTCTGCCAATCATCCGGATGTTCGCTGGATTTCTTTTGTGTCTATTTCCCTGTGTGTTCTAGTCAAGATCTTGCCTAACTGTAATGGTTAATTTGTTTTATGGGTATTTACATTTTTCACAGTATCTTCAAGTGTTCTGGTTGTCGTAGTGATGGACATCTAGTAAGTCAGGGGCAGCGAGGGTGTCCATTGGTTCACCAGTTTCTTATGCTGTCTCTGGTAACGTGTCATGTTTTCGTGCTACACAGGATGGCATACTTGACAGTGGGGATCAGCTGAGCTGTTCTTGAGAGATCTTGCAGCAGGGGTCAGTGGTTAATTGGGTGGCTCAATCTTAGTGGTCTTGTTGTTGTTGGTGTTGCG
This sequence comes from Ariolimax columbianus, assembly GCA_036924085.1. Lineage (NCBI taxonomy): Eukaryota > Metazoa > Mollusca > Gastropoda > Stylommatophora > Arionidae > Ariolimax > Ariolimax columbianus. Next base: position 2,677,479 of record JAVGWX010000009.1, read on the forward strand.
GTTGTTGTTGTTGTTGGTGTTGTTGTTCTCTAAGATACTCGTATCTGAGTTTTTCACTTTTAACGAATTGTCTCTGGTAACAAGGTTACCTTGGCTCATCTAATATCTCAGGCCGTATTGAGGAAGGGTCGACCCAGCCTAAAATCGGTACCGATTCAGTTATGGAAGTTAGAGCGGCGAGGGGGATGAGATGGCTACAATCCTCATGTAGCCTAGCCTTTGAAATGTGAGATCGCTAACTCCTCACACCCCTACGGCAGTAATGCTATGGGTTACTTTACTGAGGAAGAAGGGCAGGGTGCTCATAGCTATACTGCAATACAAGGCGTATCAGTAGCCTCACCACTACTGAAATCATAGTGTCAATCTCTACTAAGGTGACCAGGCTGTTTAACACAGCGTGTTTCTAGTTTCATGGCAGGGAAGTGCGTGGGTGGGGGGAGGGTTGGTTAGATCTTCCCCAGAATGTGTCTCCTGACTCTAACGACTGCACTTTCGCACACAAGGCCCGCGGTTCGAAGCTGCCGTTCAAAGTGACATGATGTCATATGACAGAGAAGGACACTTGGCGTTTGCGCTGAACCTTTGGGATCCCTGAAGAAATCTAGAATTTTGGTTGTTCTATGTTTGCTGTGGTTTGTTGTGCTTCTTTGGTGATGTTGTTTGTTTACTGTTGCTGTTGTTTGCTGTGCTGTTGCTGTTTGTTTTTGTTGTTCTCTGTTATCTGCTTTTGCTGTTGTTCTGTAATGTTCTCTGCCGTTGTTTGTTGCTGTTGTTCGTTGTTTGATTGTGTCGTTGATGTTTACGCTTGATTGTTGATATTTATTCTGGATTCTTGATTCTTCTCGTTTATTTTCGAAACTGCTAGTTCTGGATTCTTGATTCCTCGCGAATTGTCCCTTCTCAGAGGTTATCAGTGGCTCTTTTTACTCGGTGCGTACTAAAGAAGGTGAACTTAGATCCTCCCAACTGTAATGCAATCCAGAGCTTCTCAGCAAAATGACCTACACAGAAATCGTCAGAGGAGAATGGGGTTATCGCATAGAATGATCTTTGAGCCCTGTACTCATCTACTGTTGTTTCTCCCAGCATCCTCTCACACACGCCTCATGCATTGTGATCCCTGTATTTTTAGCCTCCAGTCCCGAGAAAGAGGGTGAGTGACCTTTGACCTATGCATGGAATATGATTCTGTGTTTTACTATGTACTTCGTTCATTCTAATTTACATAATCTGTTTATATTTTGTCAACGGAAACAGTCTAATTTATATGATCTGTTTATATTTTGTCAACGGAAACAGTCTAATTTATATGATCTGTTTATATTTTGTCAACGGAAACAGTCTAATTTATATGATCTGTTTATATTTTGTCAACGGAAACAGTCTAATTTATATGATCTGTTTATATTTTGTCAACGGAAACAGTCTAATTTATATAATCTGTTTATATTTTGTCAGCGGAAATGCCAGCAGTACCTATCTAGTGATAGACAATCAGTTATGTTGATATCAATTACTTCTATTGTTACGGCTATAGTGGCTGAAACACAATCAACATTCAAATGCAATTTTCCAGAAGAACAGGAATAGTATACTTCTAGACACCAACGTTTCCACCAAACAGGCGTTCTTCAGAGACTGGTCACGTGAGCCTGCATGTATTAAAGCAACGAGCTAAGCGATTCAAGGCTCAGTCATGAAGAGAAATGACCCAGAAAGGTCGACATTTTCTTCGATCGGGTTTTAACATAATGCATAACCTGTACACTGCGCGGCGACTGTGAAGGTCTTTATTCTGCAGATCTAAATGTTCCCAGTGTGTACCGATGTTGATCTCCACACTCCTCAACACACTCCTCTACCCACTCCTCCGTCCATTCCTCCACGTCTCCTCTACCATCTCCTCCACGAACTCCACCAAACTCTCCTCCACCAGCCTTACTACTACAGTCGCCACGTAGAGTGCGATTTTTAACTTTTCCTTTAGTTATTGCACATTGATGTTTCTGTGGGCATGTCTGTGTATCAAGGATGTTTCTGTGGTCATGAAGGCATGTCTGTGTATCAAGGATGTTTCTGTGGTCATGAAGGCATGTCTGTGTATCAAGGATCTTTCTGTGGTCATGAAGGCATGTCTGTGTATCAAGGATGTTTCTGTGGTCATGAAGGCATGTCTTTGCTTGGCTTGGCTTCGTTCGTTCTCAATCTCCCGCTACCAAACCCTGAAAGGGCTTAAGTAGCAGAATGTAGTCCAGAGAACGGAATGCGTTGTGTCGTAGTTTACAGCTTGACTGCGATATTTGCACCTTCCGGTCCAACACATCCGACTTAAGCAAGCATTTTTTTGTACCGGATTAGCATTCCCTCTTCGATCCCTTCTCCTTACCCAGTCTGGCCTGTTGCAGCCTGTTATCCAGGATCATCGCGTAAAGGTATAGAAGGGTGTTGGCAGCTCTGGTTCGCTGGCTCTGACGCTAGCAGTCAGCTATGGGTCGCTGACCGCTGCAGCTCATGCGCTGCTAAGCATCTTGATCCCAGGGCATGTCTGTGTATCAAGGATGTTTCTGTGGTCATGAAGGCATGTCTGTGTATCAAGGATGTTTCTGTGGGCGTGAAGGCATGTCTGTGTATCAAGGATGTTTCTGTGGGCATGTGGGCATGTCTGTGTATCAAGGATGTTTCTGTGGTCATGAAGGCATGTCTGTGTATCAAGGATGTTTCTGTGGTCATGAAGGCATGTCTGTGTATCAAGGATGTTTCTGTGGGCATGTCTGTGTATCAAGGATGTTTCTGTGGGCATGTGGGCATGTCTGTGTATCAAGGATGTTTCTGTGGGCGTGAAGGCATGTCTGTGTATCAAGGATGTTTCTGTGGGCGTGAAGGCATGTCTGTGTATCAAGGATGTTTCTGTGGGCGTGAAGGCATGTCTGTGTATCAAGGATGTTTCTGTGGGCATGTGGGCATGTCTGTGTATCAAGGATGTTTCTGTGGGCATGTGGGCATGTCTGTGTATCAAGGATGTTTCTGTGGTCATGAAGACATGTCTGTGTATCAAGGATGTTTATGTGGTCATGAAGGCATGTCTGTGTATCAAGGATGTTTCTGTGGGCATGTGGGCATGTCTGTGTATCAAGGATGTTTCTGTGGGCGTGAAGGCATGTCTGTCTATCAAGGATGTTTCTGTGGGCGTGAAGGCATGTCTGTGTATCAAGGATGTTTCTGTGGGCATGTGGGCATGTCTGTGTATCAAGGATGTTTCTGTGGGCGTGAAGGCATGTCTGTGTATCAAGGTTGTTTAATACCCAATGGTGTTGTTGCTGTTCCATGGCCGCTGCTCCACATGGCATGTACGTCATACCCATATTGAACAATAAGCGGTCGTTGCTGATGTTTGCTCGTATGCACGCTCTTATTTACTTTCATCGTTGTTCAGCTTGCATGCACACCTTCAACAATCATCATCTCTCCTTATCGCTTCGTGTATCATACAATAAGACCAACCACTGGAAGTGCCTCCTCGTGGGAAGTCTGTATCAATGTTTTGCAACGGTATGTTCCGTAGCGTGTCATTTAGCATGATATGCTGCTAGCCCTATACAAAAACTGTTTGGTCACCTAATTTGGCAAACTAGGGAGGTTACAGTTGACATATTCATTCCTTGCCAACAAATCATATGGTTATCATTAGCGAATGTGGGAAAGTCTACGTCTCGTGTATTGGCTTGTGTAAGTCACGTGGAGGAGGGATCTCAGAAAATATGTCATTTGTTGTTTGGCTTGTATGTATGTATATATACATGTAGTTATAAATATACCAAAACTGTTTCTGCTCCCTGTGGAGCATAGCTAGAAAGAGAGCTCAAATATCTAGGTAGTATGTTGACTGATGACGCCATAGTGGACAGAGAGATCGCACATAGAATTCAGAAGGCAAACAGTATCCATTATCAAATTGCACCAATTTTGAAACACTCTAGAGAGCTTCTTTCAACTAAGAGGAGGCTGATAAATACACTATCTATTCCTACATTGTGTTACCAATGTCAATATTGGTCCTTACTAGCAACCCATAACAGTAAGATCAGAGCTGGGAGATGCGCTGTGTGAGTGGTGCAGCCGGACAGACAATCTGTGACCACGTCCAGGGGTTGAAGCTGGAGCAGATAGTGGGGGCAAACCCAGTTAGTACCACCACATACACACACCACATACACACACCACATACACACATACACCACATACACACACCACATACACACACCACATACACACATACACCACATACACACACCACATACACACACCACATGCACACACCACATACACATACATACACACGCCACAAACACACCAGATACACACACCACATACACACACCACATACACACACCACAAACACACCACATACACACCACATATACACACACACCACATATACACACACACACCACATACACACGCCGAATACACACACCACATACACACACACCACATACACACCACATACACACGCCACCAACACACCATATTACACACACCACATACACACCACATACACACGCCACCAACACACCACATAAACACACCACATACACACACACCACATACACACACCACATACACATGCCACCAACACACCACATACACACACCACATACACACACCACATACACACATACCACATACACACACCACATACACACACACCACATACACACACCACACACACACCACATATACACACCCCATACACACACCACATACGCACACACCACATACACACCACATACACACACCAATATACATACACCACATACACACACCACATACACACACCACATACACACACACCACATACACACCACATACACACACCACATACATACACCACATACACACACCACATACACACACCACATACACACACCACATACACACAGACACCACATACACACACCACATACACATACCACACACACACACCACATACACACACCACATACACACAGACACCACATACACACCACATACACACACCACATACACACAGACACCACATACACACACTACATACACGCACCCACCACATGCACGCACACACCACATACACACACCACATACACGCACACACCACATACACACACCACATACACACACACCACATACACACACCACATACACACACCACATACACGCACACACACCACATACACACACCACATACACACGCCACAAACACACCACATACATACCACATATACACACCACATACACACATACCACATACACACCACATACACACACATGCCACACACATACCACACACACCACACATACACACCACATACACACACCACATACACACATACCACATACACACATACCACATACACACATACCACATACACACCACATACACACACATACCACACACATACCACATACACACACCGGACACAGACATACCACATACACACCTCATACACACCACATACACATACCACACACACACCACACACACACACGCCACACACACACACCACACACACATACGCCACACACACACACGCCACACACACACACCACACACACACACGCCACACACACACACGCCACACACACACACACCACACACACACGCCCCACACACACCACACACACACACACGCCACACACACACACACCACACACACACGCCACACACACACCACACACACACACACCACACACACATGCCACACACACGCCACACACACACACACCACACACACACGCCACACACACGTTTGATCTTCATTGACAAGATATACAAATATTGAAACCATCATCTAATGTAAGCCTGTCTTCCTTTTATTTCATTTGCCATTTGACTCGACGCGAAGCATGGGTCCGTCACCAGAGCTAGCCCCTTTAAGGAAGTCTCTACCCGGGCATGTGTAGTGGCCGTATCACAGAAGTAGTTTTACAGGTAGCTGCAAGCCACATACAAAACCTTCTTTAAACGCTTTCACAATTTTCTAGGAATGTTGAAGTGTGTCAATTACCCTGACTTGCAGGCCGTAACCTCTCCTAAGAAACTGCAAACTACAAAATATCAACCGAAAATATTTGAGTTTTCTTAGCCTCGTCTTGATTCACGCGGACACAACCAGCAAGCAAACTCAGATCTGTTCAAATTGAGACAAAAACCTGCCGCTTGTTTAGTAGAACCAATCGACTGTCCCAATAGTCCAGGACAACAACACCGGTTAGATGGTTTCTTTAATCCTTCAGTAGTGTAGTGTATGGTCAACCCCTGTAGAGTAGAAGACTCTCCAAGGCCTTGTTTTCCAGGCCGCGCCATTCACACGTGGAACCCTCTTTGAGTGACCTTCAGAGCTGGGAAGAAAGCCCTAGAAACAATATCTGAAAAAACGTTAGTGGCACGCTCCAGTCGACCCGGGTGTAAATGGACAGCTAGCCTACTGTTATGGGTGGAAAGATAGCGAGGAAGGGGAGGGGCCTCCCTACGGTAGTTGCATCAATACAAAGCTAAGACCTATTTTAATAAAGTGTCCAACACTTTATCTCTGACAACAGTATCTCCTACGGGCCACACCACCAACATTTGACATATGACACGTACAAGTATTAGCCTTCGCACTCCAATTAAAACTAGTTTTCCACACTTGTACTCCTGCATCTTGTATGCTCAATTGTTTCTATAGCCATCCTCCAAGTACACAGAACGTGCGTGCGTGCGTGCGCATGATTATCCTTGGTTACGTGGCACGAGGCATCATGTCGGACCGCCATGACACATCCTGCATCCATATCTAATTGTGACGCTGGTAATGGTTAAACTCCATGCCGACATCCGGCCATAGACAAACAGAAATGCTTGCAAACCTTACGAATATCTGCTAGCTGTTCCATCTTATCTGTAGTTGTTCGATGAATATATTTTGTTTTAATTTGGCGATGAGCATTGCTAAATACTACATCTAAAGAATACAGCATGAAAATCAATGTAGAAAAAAACTGAGATCATGAGTATAAGATTCTAAACAAACAGGACAAACAAATATCTTCATTGCAAAGCAGCAGACCGAACAGTTGAAAGATTTCACATAGTTAGTTGGCACGGTATCAACAGACGTAAGAATTCCAACCAATGTGCAATAAGGCAAATCAGACCATTAGACAATAAACTCCAATACTTAATTTCAAGCACGTGACAATAACTACCAAAAGAGATTTATACAACACGGTTTTCGTCCCGACACTGTGCTTTCAATGTCAAACATGGACACTGACATCAAATGAAAAACACTAAACCGTACCAGCAGAAATGAAATGCCTGCGAAAAATATTGGGCGTAACAAGGAGAGAAATGATTAGGAACGATGACATCAGGAGACTGGTAGGAACAACACCAGTATTTGACTACATTGAAAGACATCAACTAAAATGGTTTGGCCATGTAACAAGGCTACCACAACACAGCACCACACAACAAACCTACCACCACACAACAAACCTACCACCACCCAACAAACTTACCACCACACAATAAACCTACCACCACACAACAAACCTACCTCAACCCAACAAACCTACCACCACCCAACAAACCTACCACCACACAACAAACCTACCACCGCACAACAAACCTACCACCACACAACAAACCTACTACCACACAACAAACCTACCACCACACAACAAACCTACCACAACACAGCGTCACACAACAAACCTACCACCACACAACAAACCTACCACCACCCAACAAACCTACCACCACCCAACAAACCTACCACCACACAACAAACCTACCACCACCCAACAAACCTACCACAACCCAACAAACCTACCACCACACAGCGCCACACAACAAACCTACCACCACACAACAAACCTACCACCACCCAACAAACCTACTACCACCCAACAAACCTACCACCACACAACAAACCTACTACCACCCAACAAACCTTCCACCACACAACAAACCTACAACCACCAAACAAACCTACCACGACACAACAAACCTACCACCACCCAACAAACCTACCACCACCCAACAAACCTACCACCACACAACAAACCTACCACCACCCAATAAACCTACCACCACCCAACAAACCTACCACCACACAACAAACCTACCACCACACAACAAACCTACCACCACCCAACAAACCTACCACCACCCAATAAACCTACCGCCACACAGCAAATGGTGGAGGGGTAACTGGTGGTGGAGGTGCTGGAGGAGTAATTTTTAGACCTCTCCCTCGCAGGGACCATCTAACAACCTCACAAACAAGCAGATCGAACGACCTATCAATTTCACGGACATGCCAGGCCATGGTGAGAGATGTCACAGACATGCCGGGCCATGGTGAGAGATGTCACAGACATGCCGGGCCATGGTGAGAGATGTCGCAGACATGCCGGGCCATGGTGAGAGATGTCACAGACATGCCTGGCCATGGTGAGAGATGTCATGGACATGCCGGGCCATGGTGAGGGATGTCACAGACATGCCGGGCCATGGTGAGAGATGTCACAGACATGCCGGGCCATGGTGAGAGATGTCACGGACATGCCGGGCCATGGTGAGAGATGTCACAGACATGCCGGGCCATGTTGAGAGATGTCACAGACATGCCGGGCCATGTTGAGATATGTCATAGACATGCCGGGCTATGGTGAGAGATGTCACGGACTTGCCGGGCCATTGTGAGAGATGTCACAGACATGCCGGGCCATGGTGAGAGATGTCACAGACATGCCGGGCCATGTTGAGAGATGACACGGACATGCCGGGCCATGGTCAGGATGTCACAGACATGCCTGGCCAGATGAGGGATGTCACAGACATGCCGGGCCAGATGAGGGATCTCACAGACATGCCGGGCCAGATGAAAGATGAAACAGAGCTGGGGCCAAGAGATGTCACGGACATGCCGGGCCATGTTGAGGGATGTCACAGACATGCCGGGCCAGATGAGGGATCTCACAGACATGCCGGGCCAGATGAAAGATGAAACAAAGCTGGGGCCAAGAGATGTCACAGACATGCCGGGCCATGTTGAGGGACGACATGGACATGCCGGGCCATGTTGAGGGATAACATAACGCTGGGACCGAGAGATGTCACGGACATGCCGGGCCATGTTGAGGGATAACATAACGCTGGGACCGAGAGATGTCCCCGCCCCCAGCTCTGACAGATTGTATATTTGGATGAGGTTAGAGGCAGACAATTATTATTGTTATTCAGAGCCTCTCTCTCTTTCCTCTCTCCGTCTCGTACACTCTTCTTTTTTTCTATTTTGCACTCTGCTCTTTCTCCATTTCTTCGTTCATTCATTATCTTCCATTTCAGCTTCTCTTTTTTTTGGTTCAATTCTCTCTCTTACCTCTCTCTATCACTCTTACATCTTTCTCTCTTACCTCTCTCTCTCTCTCTCTCTCTCTCTCTCTCTTTCTTACCTTTCTCTCTCTTACCTTTCTTTCTTACATTTCTCTCTCTTACCTTTCCCTCTTACCTTTCTCTCTTACCTTTCTCTCTTACATATTTCTCTTACCTTTCTCTCTTACCTATTTCTCTTACATTTCTCTCTCTCTTACCTCTCTCTCTTACGTCTCTCTCTTATAGCTCTCTCTTATAGTTCTATCTCTGACTTTTTTCTCTTACCCTTCTCTCTTACCTTTCTCTCTCTTTCCTCTGTCTATCTTACCTTTCTCTCTTACCTCCCTATCTTACTTATTTCTTACCTCTCTCTCTTAACTCTCTATCTTACCTCTTACCACCTATCTCTTCCTCTTATCTCTCTCTTACCTCTGTCTCGATCTTACTTCTCTCTTTTATCTGGCTCTCTTACCTCTCTCTCTTACCTCTCTCTTGTACCTCTTTCTCTCTTACCTCTCTTAACTCTCTCTCTCTTACCTCTATGTCTCTTACATTTCTCTCTCTAACCTCTCTTTCTTACCTCTTTCTCTTACCTCTCTCGCTTACCTCTCTCTCTTACTTCTTTCTCTCTTATCTCTTTCTCTCTTACCTCTTTCTCTCTTACCTACCTCTGTTATTTCTCTCTCTTACCTCTCTCTCTTACCTCTCTCTTACTTCTTTCTCTCTTATCTCTTTCTCTCTTATCTCTTTCTCTCTTACCTCTTTCTCTCTTACCTACCTCTGTTATTTCTCTCTCTTACCTCTTTCTCTTATCTCTCTCTTACTTTTCTTTATTTCTTACCTCTCTCTCACCTTTCTTTTTGTACCTCTCTCTCTCTTACCTTTCTCTTTCTTACTTCTCTTTCTTACCTCTCTCTCTTACCTTTCTCTCTCTCTTACCTCTCTTTTACCTATCTCTCTTACCTCTCTCTCTCTCTTACATATCTCTTTCACGTACCTCTCTCTCTCACTTACTTTCTTACCTCTCTCTTACCTTTCTTTTTCTTACCGCTCTCTCTTACCTTTCTCTTTCTTACCTCTCTCTCTCTCTCTCTTACCTTTATCTTTCTTATATCTCTCACTATCTTACCTTTTTCTGTCTTACCTCTCTCTCTTACTTTTCTCTCTCTCTGACATCTCTCTTTACCTCTTCCTCTTACTTCTCTTTCTCTTACCTCTCTTTCTACCTTTCTCTTTGTTACCTCTCTCTCATCTTTCCGTTTCTTACCTTTATCCACTCTTTAAAAAAATAATATATACCTCTCTTTATATCCATCTTGTTACCGTTATTTCACTCGCTGTTTATCTTTGTCTTTCCCTTTTTCTCTGCTCTGTATTCCTTTCTCTCTGCTCAGTATCTCTTTCTCTCTGCTCCGTATCTCTTCTTTCTCTCTTCAGTGTTATCTTTTTCTCTTTTCTTCTTCTTTTCTCCTTTTTATCGTTCTTTCCTCCGCTCTTATCTCTTCTTTCTCGCTCTCTGTCCTTCTCTTTCGTTGTCTAATATTCTTCGTTCATTCTCACATTATTTCTTTCACTTTATTTTTCTTCTTTATATCTTCACTCTCTCGAGTTATCTCTCTCATTCGCTCTCACTTTCTCTCAGATATAACATTATTCTTTCCCCTCTCTCCCTCATGCTTTTGTTCTCACGGTAAGTGTGTGCGTGTGTGCGCGTGTGTATGTGTGCGTGTGTGTCCGCACATACAAGTTAAACACAATGTATGATGCCCATTCCGCCCTCCTCCGTTCCTCCACAATAACAGCCTGTAATGTATATGATACGAGATCGATACTAGATCAATATTTACTCCTTGTTATGTATTGACTTTGATTTCAGGCGCGTGTAGCCGACTTGCTGTACATTAAATATAAGAAAACTTCAATTCCACCGGGTCGTTCTCGTGTGACCACTCTCACCTTCCAAACTACGTGAAGTGACAAAAGAGGGTTGTGCATTAAGCTAGCAAGCTCATCATGTATATCCATTGTTATGAAATTCCCACTGTAAATGTTCGGATACTGGCTTCCTGTAAGGAATCCAGCTCTAGTAGTCGGTCTATGTTTCATTAGGAACAAGAATATCAAACAATCAATCCATAGTTCGATCGCACATGAAATATTTTAAATTCTGGAAATTTAATCGGTAGTTCAATCCACAATCCTTGATTGTAGTAGACCCCACATTCATGATCTAGCCCACAGGCCAAGATTGTGCCAAGTCTGGAGTGGCCTTCTGTATTTGAAAGATCTCTGGAACAATGCCTAAAGGGAGCGAATAGAAAGAAAGGTCATGCTAAACATACCATAGGCTGACGATATAGCACAGTCAATGCGGTGACAGCAGCTAGATGTTATGTGTGTCTAATTTCTCTATTCTCCCAAGGTGGTGTGCGTTGCACTATGTTTTTATTTTGCGCCTGTCGACCTAGTGCATTCGATTTCGGCATGCATTTTATGTAAGGGTCTGCTTTCTCCTGCATTTTCTAAGGGTTTGCTTCCTCGGGGTAACAGGCCGTGCTGTGATGGGGAGCGAACCCAGCACCTTCGGGTTGTGAGCCTTGTCACTTAACCATTAGCCCACGCCGTCCCCTAATCCCCTGGTGACTGTTGACCTCAGGCACAGCGTACTAGAGCTGACCAAGATCGTGTTCTGTTTCCAAGCGGCGGTCTTGGAAGCAGTCTGCACTAGTGCAGTCTGGCTATGCAAAAAGGGATCAAAGTTGGAAGCCAAACCCGGTACTAAAACATGTTAGCCGAAACCGGATGTGTCGGACCGAAATAGGCAGATATCGCAGCCTCGCTGTAAACTACACCACAACGGCATATCCAGAACAAACGGCGAAGAAAATGAAAAAGAAAAATTATAAGAAGAAGAAGAGGAAGAAGAAACTCACTTCCCCGTTCAAGTGTTACAGCATTCTGGTAAACGAGGCGGGGATTGTCACTGAAATCCCTATATTGGTTGGCTTACTTAGGAACTTTGCATTGCATTACGGCCAAGTAGACCCCGATCATCCTTCTGAAGTACGCACAGGGGGGGGGTGAGGGGATGGAGTGTGGCCCTGGGAGGGGGGGCGTAGGCCACTGCAACCATCTACCAAGCAGACGTAAAGCGTGCTGCCAGAAACAGACAATTCTCACAACGATTCAACTGCCAGCTCCCCGCATGTGTGCCCTGTATGTGCTGTTCCTGGATTGGTCTTTACAGCCATAAGAGAACACATATTTCGCAATAATAGTCTGTTGTCATCGCCACCTTCGCTTGCGCCGGACAACTATTATTATTCTGGGGATCAAAAAGAAAAAATAATAAAGCATAGAAAAGAAAGAAGGAAAAAAAAAAGCAAACATAGAGAAAATACGATGACACGGAGAAGAGGTAAATGTGTAATATGCAGCTGTAGGGTATGAGAACCTCTTGCTAATGATGGTCAAGGTCCGGGGTTCGCTGCCTTGTGGTGGCACGCTCAGAACTACTATCTGTAAAAGGTTTTATTGTTTGGTAAGACGAGGCGACGAAGAAGGGAACTGGCCAGTCTGCCTCAAGAGAAAGCGGAGACATTGTACAGCGAGGACTCCAACACTTGATTCCAGACAACAGTATCCGCTGTGAGATTTCATTTGGGCTTTCTATGTTAGTTCAAGTCTAGTGGGACGGCGTCGCCTAGTGGTTAAGTGACACGGCTCACAACCCGAAGGTGATGGGTTCGATCCCCATCACAGCACCGGCCGTTACCCCTGGGAAGAAAACCCTTAGAAAATGCAGAAGGAAGCAGTCCATTACATTAAATGAATGCTGAAGTCGGATGCACTGGGCCGACAGGCACAAAATAAAAACAGTGAAACGCACACCGCCTTGAGGGAATAGAGAAATAAGGCCAACGCAAAAAAAAAACCAAAAAAAAACCTTCAAGTCTGCATGGTCTATGTGTCTCAATATCTGCAATCCATAATATGGACTCTCCCGAATGGTACCAGAAGAAGAAAGAATAGAAGCACTGTAACCTAGCAAGCGTGTAATAAAATGGGACTAAAGAAGGTTATGCATGGGGCTAGCAACCTCATCATGTTGCTGTTGAAGGAATGCTCACGACTAGTAGATTTACCCTTCTGTGTGCCCTGAAAAGGACGTTAAGGTGGCGGTTTGTTGTAGCTTTTCTCACATCCCGAGCGTGCTAATGAAGGTGGACCGGTGTCCTTCAGGTGGTTTACTTCATCTGCGTGTCGCTCCCTCTTTCTGGGATCACGTATTATTAGCAATGCTGCCATCAAAACAGCCCGTTTCCAGGAAGAACTACTGGGGAAGTCGAGATGAGGGTCTTGTTCAGTATATTTTGCCTGACCCTGGCTAACATGTCTGATCAGTATATTTTGCCTGACCCTGACTAATATGTCTGACCAGTATATTTTGAGTGACCAGACGTTAGTCTACCGTCCCCACCTGATCACGTATATCCAATGCAATTGAAACCGCCACCGGAACTGTTAAATTACAGGCTTCGTGTAAAGGGCCTAGCTGTAATGACGGCTCCATGGTAAAAGAGGACACGAAAGCAGAATGGACTATCCAGTTTTCTGAGAACTCTCAATTCGGCTCTAGCGTACAACATCCTAGGACTGACTCGTTCTTCGTTCTGAAAGAGGTCGTGTTCCATATTTTCAGACCAATCAATGGAGGGTTCCCATGAGACTTGCGGCCACAGCCTACATGCAACGGCTGAACGATGCAATATCACAATGTTTTCATTGGCGTAGCGTCTCTCTCTCTCTCTCTCTCTGCCTCACTCTCTCACTCTCTCTCTCTCTGAGCCCTCATCTGGCACATTCTAACACTTCCATATCTTGTCAACTTCTCTCTGTCTCGTTCTCTCTCTCATTCTCTCTCTCGTTCTCTCTCTCACTCTCTCTTACTCTCTCTCAATCTCTCACTCTCTCTCATTTACTCTCTCACTCTCTCTCCTTCTCTCACTATCTCTCTCTCTCTCTCTCTGAACCCTCATTCTGGCATATCCTAGCACTTTCATTTGTTGTCCTCAACTTGCCTCCGTCTCACCTTCTCCCTGTCTCCCTCTATATCCCTCTTTCTCCATCTGTCTTTCCCCCTCTCACTCTACATCTCTCTCTCCCTCTCTCCCTCTCTCTCTCTTTCTATATATATATATATCTGAACCCTCATTCTGGCATAAACTAGCACTTCTAATTCTTGTCCTCAACTTCTCTCCCTCTCTCCCTCCCTATCCTTCTCCCTCTCTCTCTCTCTCCCTCTCCATCCCTCTCCCTCTCCCTCTCTCTCTCCCTCCCTCTCTCACTCCCTCTCTGTCGCTCTGTCCCTCTCTCTCCCTCTCTTCTCCCTCTCTCCCTCTGCCTCTTCCATCTTTCTCCCTCTTTTCCACTCTCTCCTTCTCTCTCTCACCCCGTCCCTCTCCCTCCCTCTCCCTCCCTCTCCCTCCCTCTCTGTCCCTCTCTCTCCCTCTCCCTCTCCCTCTCTCTCCCTCTCTCTTCTCCTTCTCTCTTTCTCCCTCTCTCCAAATCTCTCCTTCTGTCTCAAACTTCCTCTCTCTCCCTCTCCCTCACCTACCCACTCCCTCCCTCTTCCTCTCTCCCTAACTTTCTTTCTCTTCCTATCTCTCTTTCTCTCCCTTTCACTCCCTCTCTCTCCGCTACGGTCCCTCACTCTCTGTAGCCCTCGCTCCTCTCTGAAAACGGTAAGTGAAAATATTCTGAACATTTTACCAAGGACGTATTGACACACCTGGGGTGGGGACGTATTGACACACCTGGGGTGGGGACGTATTGACACACCTGGGGTGGGGACGTATTGACACATCTGGGGTGGGGACGTATTGACACACCTGGGGTGGGGACGTATTGACACACCTGGGGTGGGAACGTATTGACACACCTGGGGTGGGGACGTATTGACACACCTGGGGTGGGGACGTATTGACACACCTGGGGTGGGGACGTATTGACACACCTGGGGTGGGGACGTATTGACACACCTGGGGTGGGGACGTATTGACACACCTGGGGTGGGGACGTATTGACACACCTGGGGTGGGGACGTATTGACACACCTGGGGTGGGGACGTATTGACACATCTGGGGTGCGGATGTATTGACACATCTGGGGTGGGGACGTTTGACACACCTGGGGTGGGAACGTATTGACACACCTGTGGTGAGGACGTATTGACACACCTGGGGTGGGGACGTATTGACACACCTGGAGTGGGGACGTATTGACACACCTGATGTGGGGACGTATTGACACACCTGGGGTGGGAACGTATTGACACACCTGTGGTGCGGACGTATTGACACACCTGGGGTTTGGACGTATTGACACACCTGGGGTGGGGACGTATTGACACACCTGTGGTGCGGACGTATTGACACACCTGGGGTTTGGACGTATTGACACACCTGTGGTGCGGACGTATTGACACACCTGAGGTGGGAACGTATAGACACACCTGGGGTGGGAACGTATTGACACACCTGTGGTGGGGACGTATTGACACACCTGATGTGGGGACGTATTGACACACCTGGGGTGGGAACGTATTGACACACTTGTGGTGCGGACGTATTGACACACCTGGGGTGGGGACGTATTGACACACCTAGGGTTTGGACGTATTGACACACCTGGGGTTTGGACGTATTGACACACCTGGGGTGGGGACGTATTTTACAGTTCTTGGGGCAGTCCTTGATCTTACCTGGCGTGTAGGCCTCTCAGCTGGACAGTAGACAAATGGCCTCTATATTTGGAGGTTGTTAAAATCTAATAAATTAAATCTTCAGTCCTAATGCCAGGATGAAGTCCACATTCCTATCGCCAGGATGAAGTCCACATTCCTATCGCCAGGATGAAGTCCACAGTCCTATCGCCAGGATCAAGTCCACAGTCCTATCGCCAGGATAAAGTCCACAGTCCTATCGCCAGGATAAAGTCCACAGTCCTTTCGCCAGGATGAAGTCCACAGTCCTATCGCCAGGATGAAGTCCACAGTCCTATCACCAGGATGAAGTCCACAGTCCTTTCCATGTCTCAGTGGTGACCCCAATTCTTGGAGTACCTGTTCAGGGGTCTGGACTCCCGTCCCACATAGACATTCTTGGAGTACATGTTCAGGGGTCTGAACTCCTGTCCCACATGGACATCCTTGGAGTACATGTTCAGGGGTCTGGACTCCCGTCCCACATAGACATCCTTGGAGTACATGTTCAGGGGTCTGGACTCCCGTCCCACATAGACATCCTTGGAGTACATGTTCAGGGGTCTGGACTCCCGTCCCACATAGACATCCTTGGAGTACATGTTCAGGGGTCTGGACTCCCGCCCCACATAGACATCCTTGGAGTACATGTTCAGGGGTCTGGACTCCCGTCCCACATAGACATCCTTGGAGTACATGTTCAGGGGTCTGGACTCCCGTCCCACATAGACATCCTTGGAGTACATGTTCAGGGGTCTGAACTCCTGTCCCACATAGACATTCTTGGAGCACATGTTCAGGGGTCTGGACTCCCGTCCCACATAGACATCCTTGGAGTACATGTTCAGGGGTCTGGACTCCCGTCCCACATAGACATCCTTGGAGTACATGTTCAGGGGTCTGGACTCCCGTCCCACATAGACATCCTTGGAGTACATGTTCAGGGGTCTGGACTCCCGTGCCACATAGACATCCTTGCCGTTCTCGTGCGGAAGATTGCAGTCTGTGTAGCTGGTGGACTGGGTCTGGGCGGTTACTCTTTTTTTTATTTTTTTGCTTAGATGTTTGCCTCACTAGTTTCTACTGGCCATTTTCCACCCCAGACCGTAGTCCATTGGGCGATATCAGGACGCATAAACCAGTGCTTGGATGCATGTGTGCATCTGTATGTACCTATGATAGGTTTGTGCGTCCTCAGAAGCTAGCCCAACCAAAGTGCAATGGAAGGGTTTTACCACGAGGGCGCGTGTGAAAGTTGTGCAAGGGTGTGACTGTAGGACAGAGTCAAATGAAACAGAGTGAGGTGAGAAGAGAGAGAAGAGAAGAGTGGCCCTAGGGCGTGGCGTTTACTCTCTCTTTTTCTTTTTACATTTGTTTTATTGCATGTGTTTGCCTTACTAGTTTCTACTGGCGGAGGCGCGTCTATTAAGACGCATAAACCAGTGCTTGGATGTTTGTGTGTCTGTATGTACCTATGCTAGGTTTGTGCGCTCTCAGAAGCTAGCGTAACCAAAGTGCAATGGAACGGCCTCACCCAGAAGCCGCGTGTGAAAGTTGTGCAAGAGTGTGATTGTAGGACAGAGTCAAATGAAACAGAGTGGAGTATGAAAAAAGAGTGAGTTCTCACATCTGATACTGGATGTCAGTGATGGTTTTGGTCTCCTTATATGGCACTTTATGGGTGTATTGTTCCATTTTCCCACCTGCTCAGGACAGTGCATCGGATCGCTCGTTTCCCGAAATTCCACAATGATAGGGAAGCCACTGGAGTGCGATCTTTGAGATCGTTTGTACGCCATTTAGATCTGTTCTGATTGTATGTGTTATGTCCTCATTTGTTGTGTTATTTACCGATTCGAGTAGTGCTTTACAGTGTGTGAAGATTACTATCCTGGCGTGTATGTGAGCCTCCAATTTGGTGACAATTTTTTTCTGTGCTTGCAGATGTGCCATTGATTCTAGAGGACGTTTTCGGTGTTGAAAAGGGTTATATTTCCGTTATTTTGTCTTATAAAGATGCCTCCACCACCATTTTTTGCCGCCCCTACCCCCCGTCTCCTGTAAGCCCCCACTAAGTTAGTCTCCCCCGTCTCCTGTAAGCCCCCACTAAGTTAGTCTCCCCCCCCCGTCTCCTATAAGCTCCCACTAAGTTAGTCCCCCCCCCGTCTCCAATAAACCCCCACTAAGTTAGTCTCCCCCCCCCCGTCTCCTGTTAGCCCCCACTAAGTTAGTCCCCCGTCTCCTGTAAGCCCCCACTAAATTAAACTCCCCCTCCCTCGTCTCCTATAAACCCCCACTAAGTTAGTCTCTCCCCCCTCCTATCTCCTGTAAGCCCCCACTAAGATAATCTCCCCCGTCTCCTGTAAGCCCCCATTAAGTTAGTCTCCCCCGTCTCCTGTAAACCCACACTAAGTTAGTCTCTTCCCCCCTCCGTCTCCTGTAAGGATCCACTAAGTTAGTCTCCCCCCCCCCATCTCATGTAAGCCCCCACTAAGTTAGTCTCCCCCTCCCCCGTCTCCTGTAAGCCCCCACTAAGTTAGTGTCCCCCGTCTCCTGTAAGCCCCCACTAAGTTAGTCTCCTCCGTCTCCTGTAAGCCTCCACTAAGTTAGTCTCTCCCCGTCTCCTGTAAGCCCCCAATAAGTTAGTCTCCCCCCCCCCCGTCTCCTGTAAGCCCCCACTAAGTTAGTCTCCCCCTGTCTCCTGTAAGCCCCACTAAGTTACTCTTTCCTCTCCCGTCTCCTGTAAACCCCCCCCCCCCTCGTCTCCTGTAAGCCCCCACTAAATTAGTATCCCCCTCCACCCGTCTCCTGTCAGCCCCCATTAAGTTTGTCTCCTCCATCACCTGTAAGCCTCCAATAAGTTAATCTCCACCCGTCTCATGTAAGCCCCCACTAAATTAGTCTCCTCTCCCGTCTCCTGTAAGCCCCCACTAAGTTAGTCTCCTCTCCCGTCTCCTGTAAGCCCCCACAAAGATAGTCTTCCCCCGTCTCCTGTAAGCCCTCTCTAAGTTAGACTCCCCTCGTCTCCTGTAGGCCCCCTCTAAGTTCGTCCCCCGTCTCCTGTAAGCCCCCACTAAGTTAGTCTCCTCTCCCGTCTCCTGTAAGCCCCCACTAAGTTAGTCTCCTCTCCCGTCTCCTGTAAGCCTCCACTAAGTTAGTCTCCTCTCCCGTCTCCTGTAAGCCCCCACTAAGTTTGTCTCCTCTACCGTCTCCTGTAAACCCTCACTAAGTTAGTCTCCTCTCCCGTCTCCTGTAAGCCCCATTAAGTTGGCCTTCACTCTCGTCTCCTGTGAGCTCACACTAAGCTAGTCTCCTCTCCCGTCTCCTGTAAGCCCCCACTAAGTTAGTCTCCCCCCGTCTCCTATAAGCACCCACTAAGTTAGTCTCCCCCCGTTTCCTGTGATCCCCCACTAAGTTAGTCCTACCAGCCCCCCCACCCCCACCCGTCTCCTGTAAGCCCCACAAAGATAGTCTCCTATCCCGTCTCCTGTAAGCCCTCACAAAGTTAGTCTCGTCTGCCGTCTCCTGTAAGCCCCCACTAAATTAGTATCCATCTGTCTCCTGAACGCCCCCACTAGGTTAGTCTCCCCCCCCCCGTCTCCTGCAAGCCCCCACTAAGTTAGTCTCCCCCCGTCTCCTGTAAGCCCCCACTAAGTTAGTCTCCCCCACCCGTCTCCTGTAAGCCCCCACTAAGTTACTCTCCCTCCCCCGTCTCCTGTAAGCCCCCACTAAGTTACTCTCCCTCCCCCGTCTCCTGTAAGCCTCCCACAAAGTCGGCCCTAACGAGGGTGAGAAGATTGCTGGACCGGCTCACTCTGTTTTCCCGGAGCGCCTTCCTATCGCAAGTTATTCATGTCATAAATGTGACATTTATTGCTCAAGTCTGATAGGAAAACCAATATATCTGACTGCTCGTCCCGTGAGCTGCAGTCCACTGCCAGGTTAAGTGCTTCACTGCGGGGCTTGCACAAACAAGATCGGGTCAGAATGGAGATCGTGGTTGGTGGTTGGTTTTGTCTGAGTGGTTTGCCGGGGTCTGACAGGGTAGGGAATAGGGTCACTTCTACACCTAGAAAGATGTCACCTGAAACAAACAGTTCGCCAATTATTTTAGGGCAGAAGAATCGCCAATTCATTACATTGTACTATAATCACGGGCAGACACAGCGTACTGACAAGACCACCAATCGTTTCCATATGGAAACAGACTGATTTACATCAGTCTAATCAACGAGGTGAGGATCAGCACTATCGTAGGGGCGAACCTCCAAAAAAATACTAGCTTTGCACCACAGCGAGGTGCACCCTCTCGACTACGCCCCTGATACTAAACCCAGGTTCACCCTCTTCACTACGCCCCTGGTACACCGCCTTCACTAAACTGCTAATCCCCCTCTTGTGTACGCCCGTGAGTGTAAGAGCAGAAACCGCTAACGTGAGTTGTTAGCTAGTTATTAGTTGTTAGTTAGTTATTAGTTGTTAGTTAGTTATTAGTTGTTAGTTAGTTATTAGTTGTTAGCTAGTTATTAGTTGTTAGCTAGTTATTAGTTGTTAGTTAGTTATTAGTTGTTAGTTAGTCGTTAGTTGATCGTTAGTTAGTCGTTAGTTGTTTGTTAGTTACTTGTTAGTTGTTAGTTTTTAATTGTTAGTTAGTTGTTAGTTAATTGTTAGTTGTTAGTTTTTAATTGTTAGTTAGTTGTTAGTTGTTAGTTAGTTCTTAGTTGTTAGTTAGTTGTTAGTTAGTTGTTAGTTAGTTGTTAGTTAGTTGTCCATCGCAAGCGACAATAGCGACAGCGTCAGACATGTTTATTGAGGTGTGACTGCACGTGACTGTGCAGTCCGATCTGAGCGTGGCAAGCTCTACCGCACGCAGGGCACACGGGAACTGCATTTGTCATTTGGAAGTCTTGTATTTTGTCATTTCGTGCAGCTCTCTTATCCTGCGCCTCCGTGATGGACTTCTGCTCAGCGGTGCAAGCACCTTGTGTGATGGCAGTGCGCTAGGCTGAGCGGTTCGGTCCAAGCAGCTCCCAGCCAGCATCATCTAATGGAGAAATTATTAAACAGTTAGTGTCTTTGTATTGTTTCTTTTGTTCCCCCGGCGACCGCTGTCCTGTCCTAAGCTCACCGTACAACAGTTGTTTAATGAAACACTCATCTTACATGTGAACAACATGCCCGGTCCATCTGATCTCGGCTCTCTGCAGCAATTTATGGATTCCAGAGAGTCTAGCCCAGCTGAGGACTTCAGAGTTGGGCACTCTATCCTGCCAACTGATCCTGGTCAGTTTGCTTAGACAATCTACATGGACATGATTAAGTTTCCTCATATGCCTGCTATAGACTGTCCATGTTTCGCATGCGTACAGAAAGGTGGTTAACATAACAGCATGATACACGTTTATCTTGGCGGCAACACTGATTCCCTGCCGGTCCCAAACATGTTCTCATAGACTTCCGGAAGCAGCACTAACCTTGGGAATCTTGATGTGGAGTAAATATTTCCTTCTCTGGTGAGGGTACTGCCAAGGTAGGTAAAGCTATCAACTGCTTGTAGGCTATGTCCCTGTACAGTGAGGGTACTCCCAAGGTAGGTAAAGCTATAACCAGTTTTAAGTCGATGTCCCGTACGGTGAGGGTACTCCCAAGGTAAGTAAAGCTATCAACAGATTTTATAGGCGATGTCCCTGTACAGTGAGGGTACTCCCAAGGTAGGTAAAGCTATCAACTGCTTGTAGGCGATGTCCCTGTACAGTGAGGGTACTCCCAAGGTAGGTAGAGCTATTAACTGCTTGTAGGCGATGTCCCTGTACAGTGAGGGTACTCCCAAGGTAGGTAAAGCTATCAACTGCTTGTATGCGATTTCCCTGTACAGTAAGATTACTGAAACACTCCTGTGCTCCAGTGAGAGTTGGACTGTCATTGATACCCTGTGGTGGTCGTGTCCCAGTGAGAGTTGGACAGTCATTAGCCGGTCATTGATACCCTGTGGTGGTCGTGTCCCAGTGAGAGTTGAACAGTCATTAGCCGATTATTGATAACCTGTGGTGGTCGTGTCCCAGTGAGAGTTGGACAGTCATTAGCCGGTCATTGATCACCTGTGGTGGTCGTGTCCCAGTGAGAGTTGGACAGTCATTAGCCGGTCATTGATACCCTGTGGTGGTCGTGTCCCAGTGAGAGTTGGACAGTCATTAGCCGGTCATTGATACCCTGTGGTGGCCGAACAACCGCACGGACTAGATGAAACCTGATGGCGAATCCTACACAAGCCTCTCGTCTTTCTGTTATGTCGTGCCCACGTGTATCCGCCCACAATTTCTTGTGATCTAGTCCTCTTGTAATCCGGTCTCATTTAGAACATCTATACCCAGCTGTAGGCGCGCCAGGTGTCTGGAAACTACTGCCGTCTTCCTTTTGGGTATGTCGGCCTTGGTGCTGTTCAGTAAATGTGCGCACGTTCCAGGTGCCAAATGAAAGAGCCTTCATTCCGTATCAATCACACGGTACATCTGATACAAATTACTTGCGTTTAAATAGATTGAAGTGAGGGAGTTTTTCGCTGTCGTCAGCCTCACTCTCTCGTCCTGAGCTATCCTGACCCTGTGGTAAGACGTAGGCAAGACGACTGGAGATAGCACATGATGCAGATTTTACATCAGGGTTTACTTCCGAAGTCTTTGCCGTTTAACAGATAACCCACAAGACAACGGGGCAGTTCTAGAGACACTACATGAGCCGTGAAGGCTTCAGCAGGATCATTTTCTACTTGAGCAACAAAGTCAGTAACTCATCTTGGACAAGAGCAACACAGTCAGTAAGTCATCTTCGACAAGAGCAACAAAGTCAGTAAGTCATCTTCAACAAGAGCAACACAGTCAGTAAGTCATCTTCGACAAGAGCAACACAGTCAGTAAGTCATCTTCAACAAGAGCAACACAGTCAGTAAGTCATCTTCGACAAGAACAACAAAGTCAGTAAGTCATCTTCAACAAGAGCAACACAGTCAGTAAGTCATCTTCAACAAGAACAACACAGTCAGTAAGTCATCTTCGACAAGAACAACAAAGTCAGTAAGTCATCTTCGACAAGAACAACAAAAGACACACCCCTCCATTATTAGACTAATATCATAATATTGCATTGTGACATCTCACGGGTAGTAAACTACTGTCAGTGGCATGAGCCCGCGAAATCCATTTCTGCTGCCTGCGAGACGACTTGTTTTGTCCCGTGACTTTATATAATGACGCTAGGACAAGATCATAGGACATTGCGTCATGTATTTTAGGTAATATACATTATCTGAAAACAGAAACATGATTTAACAAGGGATACATCAATTACATGTGAGCTATCTGGACAAATCAGAGATTGTGATACGCGTTATTAAATTAGTCATAACAGAAAGTGTCAGGGACATTGGATAAACATGAAGCAAACGCGAAGAGTCAATTTAAATCTTAATCCTCCAACTGATACTTTCGTCTGCTTAATGTTTTTTTAGCTGTTTTATCTACACACACCCCCCCCCCCCCCCTCCCCCGTCTTAAGCCAGCGCATGTTTTATTTCGAAAGGATCAAAGTGATTCCGTTTGTAATCTTTGCTTTCCCTTGCTGGGTTATTTGGTGGAAAGGATAACACTACTGTTGTGTCTTCCCTTGCTGGGTTATTTGGTGGAAAGGATAACACTACTGTTGTGTCTTTCCTTGCTGGGTTACTTGGTGGAAATGATAACATTAAATTTGTTCCACTACTAACAGCTGTAATCGCATTATTTGTTGCTAGCAAGATCGTATCAATCATGACGGAAGTCAATCAGGAAGATTGTTGTGCTGATTGACGCCAGGTTCTCTTCCTTTTATCACATGAAGATCGATTTGCAGCCATCGTATCATTCGGATCCATAATAATAAGTCTGCAACACTTTCAAATAAAATGATCTGGAAGAAAAAATTAAAAACTTGCATTTGAGGGCTCCAAGAACGCTGTCTTCTTTTCTTCTTTCCACTTATCATGTTATGCCTTTCAGAGTCAGGTTATGAAGAGATATGTAGGACCAGCCCGTCTGTGCCTCTTGGCGTCAGGTTATGAAGAGATCTGTAGGACCAGCCCGTCTGTGCCTCTTGGCGTCAGGTTATGAAGAGATCTGTAGGACCAGCCCGTCTGTGCCTCTTGGCGTCAGGTTATGAAGAGATCTGTAGGACCAGCCCGTCTGTGCCTCTTGCATAGTGACATTCACCGCCTCAGATATTTCCGTTAGCCATCTTTTTCGTGGTCTGCCTTTGGCCTTTAATCCGTTATATCTAAATAGCATTTTTTGTTGGGGGAAGGGGGGTGGGGGGTGGTGCTATGTGGTGGTAGCCTTTTTACATGTCCAAACCATTTTAATGTATGTCTTTTGATGTAGTCTAATACTGGTGTTGTTCCTACCAGTCTCCTGATGTCATCGTTCCTGATTATGTCTCTCCCAATATGTTACACCCAATATTTTTCGCAGGCATTTAATTTCTGCTGTTACGGTGTAGCGTTTTTAATTTGATGTCAGTGTCCATGTTTGACATTGGTAGCATAGTGTTGGTGTGAACATCGTGTTGTATCAAGCTTTTTTGGTAGTTATTGTTACGTGCTTGCAATTAAGTTTTTAGTTCTTAGTTCTATCCGTTCTTCTCAAGGGTAGGTCACCCTTGAGCGGATCCAGCCGTTTCTGTCACGGGCGCGTGTGTCCAGTGTGATAGAAGTCTGTCTGTTGTGGGGTCGTGAATATTGTATGTTTTCAGCGTGTTGGGGGCCGTCCCCGAGGTCTCTTTTTTTCGCGCGGGTACCACATAGTGGTTTTGGTACTCTATCTTTCATCTTGTCTTCTTGATATATGACCAGCCCAGCGGTGTTTCGAATGTTTGACAGCGTTCTTGGGAATTAAGTATTAGAGTTAACTGTTCGATGATCTGATTTGCTTTATTTACCTTTGTTGGGTTCCCGCCGTCATTATTCCGTCTGCTGATAACGTGCTCCCTCCTAAGTATATGAAATCTTTCACCTGTTTGATTTCAAGCTGTTCAAGGAAGATATTGATGTCCAGCTATTCTATATATTTTCTTGACCTCTGTTTTTTCTACTTTGATTTTTATGCTGTATTCTTTACATTCTGTACTTAGTTTACCAATATGTTGTTGCATTTGTATTTACGAAGTTGCTATGATAGCTTGATCGTCAGCGAGAAGAAGTTAGTGTAAGAGTTGACCAATGTTGCTACCTTCACTTGGATTAGCTGTTTGACAAATGTGGTCTACATATGTGACGTACACCCAAGGGGAGAGCACACATCCTTGTCGGACTTCAGATTCATTATGAAACTTTTCTGAGAGCCCGGTTATTGTTCGAACAAAGCACTGGCTATCAAATGTAAAAGACTTTTGTACAGGTTAATGAGGTAATCCTTTACTTCATTGTACGCCAATAATTTCCATAGAGGATGTCAATCTACCCGGACAAAACCTATTACTTGATCTACAAACGCAACATACAGTTTCTGATCGTATTTGTTTTCTTCACAATTGTCTGAGAGTTAAAAGCGCCGTTTTTATTCATAATTATTGGTCAAATTCCCTCATTTATTTGTGGGAAACACCTGCGTTCATATCGACGCATACACCCCGCAGCCACACAATTACATTGAAATATTTATTTTGTTCTGTTTTCTTCCCCTTTTTATACTTCCCCTTTCGTGCGAATATGATGTCAAGGTCAACCATTGGAAATTGTTTTGAATCAGCAACACCCTTCCACGTCAGAACACTAAAATTTTTTACTTATTGGTTTCAAATTGTTGTATGGGAAAAGCCCAGTTATTTGAAAGTAACACATATTGTGCAGTAAACAGAAGTTAAAAATCTCTCGGTAAGTTGTAAATAATTGTTTGTTCATATTTTAATATGTGTACTTCTGTTTTTGAAACAATACTAATTTACTTTCGTTGTAGCACATTAATAGTGTTTTTAAAAACACAATAAACTACCATTGCTCACCATATGCAAATTACCTTTAACAGCGATTACGACACAAATTTCAACAAATATATGAAATATTGCACTCAAGTTTATACAAAGACATTTCTGTAATTAGACTCTACGCCAGCGACACGAATGTCAAAGTTGAATACGTGATCTGTTTTATAACAACAGCTGTGTTCAAAGTTAAAATTGAATACGTGATTTGTCTTCTAACAATAGCTGTGTTAAAAGTTCTGGTCGAGTACGTGATTTGTCTTCTAACAGTAGCTGTGTTAAAAGTTCTGGTCGAGTACGTGATTTGTCTTCTAACAATAGCTGTGTTCATAGTTCTAGTCGAGTACGTGATTTGTCTTCTAACAAAAGCTGTGTTCATAGTTCTAGTCGAGTACGTGATTTGTCTTCTAACAAAAGCTGTGTTCATAGTTCTAGTCGAGTACGTGATTTGTCTTCTAACAAAAGCTGTGTTCATAGTTCTAGTCGAGTACGTGATTTGTCTTCTAACAAAAGCTGTGTTCATAGTTCTAGTCGAGTACGTGATTTGTCTTCTAACAAAAGCTGTGTTCATAGTTCAAGTCGAGTACGTGATTTGTCTTCTAACAAAAGCTGTGTTTATAGTTCTAGTCGAATACGTGATTTGTCTTCTAACAACATTTGATGCTCACAGAGTCCGCTGCCACGATACGAGGGATAACTAGACAACATGACATCACAAGCGAATTGAGAGAAGCTATAGGTCTGAAGCAGAAACACGCATTTTGTCAAACAGGTCTGTCGAATATTACAACCAGACCCCCCTCCTCTTTGTTTTTTTTAAATTGACCCCACAGATTACGAGGAAGAATAAGAATACAAATACAGAACTTTACTGAGGTGCGGCCCGCGAGCCGTTAAACATTTCTTCGTTCAGCCCTTGGGCTGGTTTGAGTTTTAGACCTCATGTATTAAACCGAAGAGTATCTTCTCTCTTGCCACCATCTGTCCATACCTCTGATTACCTATGTAAGCGTTGATTGTATACCATTACATAATGTTCAACTGGTTCTCGTCTTTTCTCTTATATGCCCTACCCAACAGCATGAATAGAGCTGTACAACAAAAGCCTTATGCGACAAAAGTCACTAGAATATTCCACGATGGAGGTTTTCTGCGTAGATCAATAAAAGCTATTCGGTTTAGGAATGCATCACATCCATGCATGAATTACGATGAGTTATTGTATTTGTCTTTGTACAATCATGCCAGTTTGGCTTGCTTGCGAATATGTCGGCTTTGTCTAATTCTATTTGCAGAGCAAATAGACAACTGTCGTTTATCTCCCTCTGTTCTAGCTCACTGCTCGAAAGAAGTCAAAGCTATTAACACACACAATTTGCAAATAGTTTGTTTCAACAATTGAATTAGATGACATTTATTTTAAAGAGGAGAAGATAATCCCTTAGTAGAATCTGTCATTGGAGATAACCTGCTCTTCTTCTGAACCCAAGGGAAACCATTAGGGTTAGTTCAAGACGAGTCACCCAAGGGAAACCATAAGGATTAGTTCAAGAAGAGTCATCCAAGGGAAACCATAAGGATTAGTTCAAGACGAGTCATCCAAGGGAAACCATAAGGATTAGTTCAAGACGAGTCATCCAAGGGAAACCATAAGGGTTAGTTCAAGACGAGTCATTCAAGGGAAACCATAAGGGTTAGTTCAAGACGAGTCATTCAAGGGAAACCATAAAGGTTAGTTCAAGACGAGTCATCCAATGGAAATCATAAGGATTAGTTCAAGGCGAGTCATCCAAGGGAAACCTGATAAGTGGATGATGAACTTCTCACAACGATCAAAAGGAGAAAGCTGACTTGATATGGTCACGTCTTGAGGTCTAATGGTCATGCAAATACTACAGGGCACAGGACAGGGCAAGCGAAGGCGTAGACATCCGTGAACACGATGGAAAGACAACATCCATGAATGGACTAACCTAAGACCCGAGGGGAAGACAGCATCCATGAATGGACTAGCCTACGACCCGATGGGAAGACAGCATCCATGAATGGACTAGCCTACGACTACGACCCGATGGGAAGACAACATCCATAAATGGACTAGCCTACGACCCGATAAAGCACAACAAGCAGCCTCAGACAGATAGGGACGGCGCAGGTTTGTGGAGGTGTCAGCAGGGGTGCCCCAACGATCTCATGTGGTCATGGGATGATTTGGCTTACGTAAGCAAGAGGTGTCTTCGCGGACCACCTGGAAGTCCACAGCCTCCGGGGAGGAAACTGCTGTGCTAACCGCCTTCTTTGGCAGAGTCCCAATCTTATTATATGTGTCTGTGGCGTCAAGACATTGCTGATCATTAACTATGATCCCATGAGTAGAGTGCTCTATTCAATGTTATTCATGTAGTGATCTCCTGTGTGTTGAAACTCAATTGCTTGATAGGTTTCCGAGATGGCTCTGTGGGTTTGTCCTACATGGCGGCTCTCAATGCGGTCTAGACCATTTAGTGTAGACGGCTGTGGGTGTGACTTGGACAAGAATAGCATCTTCTTCTTCCTCGTTCATCCTCAGATTAAGGTCTTGGTTTCTCTTACATTCTCAGATCAAGGTCTTCGTTTCTCTTACATTCTCAGATCATTTTCTTGGTTTCTCTCACATTCTCAGATCCTTTTCTTGGTTTCTCTTACATTCTCAGATCAAGGTCTTGGTTTCTCTTACATTCTCAGATCAAGGTCTTCGTTTCTCTTACATTCTCAGATCATTGTCTTGGTTTCTCTTACATCATTATTTCAGGGTCTCTGTTTCTCTTACATCATCATATCAAGGTCTCTGTTTCTCTTACATCCTCATATCAAGGTCCCGGTTTCTCTTACATCATCATATCAAGGTCTCTGCTTCTCATAGATCCTCAGATAAAGGTCTCGGTTTCTCTTATATCTTCAAATCAAAATCTCGGTTTCTCTTACATTGTCAAATCAAGGTCTCGGTTTCTCTTATATCTTCAAATCAAAATCTCGGTTTCTCTTACATTGTCAAATCAAGGTCTCGGTTTCTCTTGCAAAGGACACCGTTGTGTGTAAGACTGTTTTATCTCCATACAGCTTTTGTCTCGTATCTGTCTCGTGAGGCCAGTATTGTTCTCTTTTCCTGCGTAAGCATGCAGCTTTGTAGGATGTGTTC
The DNA here is from genome assembly GCA_036924085.1 of Ariolimax columbianus. NCBI lineage: Eukaryota > Metazoa > Mollusca > Gastropoda > Stylommatophora > Arionidae > Ariolimax > Ariolimax columbianus. The sequence continues at coordinate 2,706,832 of JAVGWX010000009.1, forward strand.
CACGGTCATGATAAGCTCCCCACATGGGCACCTGTTATCTGTTCCAATCCTCATTTTGTTGTAAAGATTACCCTTGAGTCTGTTAGGCCCAGTTCTCAGTCTGTTGTAAAGATGACCCTTGAGTCTGTTAGGCCCAGTTCTCAGTCTGTTGTAAAGATGACCCTTGAGTCTGTTAGGCCCAGTTCTCAGTCTGTTGTAAAAATGACCCTTGAGTCTGTTAGGCCCAGTTCTCAGTCTGTTGTAAAGATGACCCTTGAGTCTGTTAGGCCCAGTTCTCAGTCTGTTGTAAAGATGACCCTTGAGTCTGTTAGGCCCAGTTCTCAGTCTGTTGTAAAGATGACCCTTGAGTCTGTTAGGCCCAGTTCTCAGTCTGTTGTAAAGATGACCCTTGAGTCTGTTAGGCCCAGTTCTCAGTCTGCAGACGGTGGCTTGCTTTCCTCTAGATAAATAATTTCACTTCTTTTCGGAAGTGCAATGTTGAAAGCTCCTTTCTCCTGAAGTTGGTTTGAATTATGGTCTGTGCTTCATTGTAGGTGATCCTCAGGTCTGTTTGTGGGGAAGCTACTCCACATCTGATTCTCATTATTTCTGTCTCTTCTCTCCAAATCCTTTCTATATCTCTGTCTATCTATCTATCTATCTATCTATCTATCTATCTATCTATCTATCTATCTATCTATCTATCTATCTATCTATCTATCTATATATATATCTATCTATCCATTTATCTATCTATATATCTATCTATCTATCTATCTATCTATCTATCTATCTATCTATCTATATATATATATACATATATCCATATCTCTCCCCTCGCACTGTCAATCTATCTTTCTCTTCTCCGCACACACTTTTTCACTATGTATGTATTTCTCCCCACGCAGTTTCGATCCATCTTTATTTTCTGTCGTTTCCTCTCTCGCTACCTCTATGTCCTCTCTACTTATATCTCTATTCCCCATACGCGACCTAAACAGCAATTTAGAGTGATACCAATAAAATAGCACAAACCAACTCTCGACTTAATGCAGGTTACTAACAAAAATGTTATTCCACAATCCTACAGAATTTCTCTTTTTTCATTGAATTACTGACAATACCACGAGAATACCAAACGATATTAACGGTATTGCTCGAACGAGTACTCACTCGGCCGACTACAGCCAATTGACAACGCCTTTTTAAGCCTCCAGGCTGGAATGCAAACAATTGTTTCAGATGACGACTATTTTGGATCACAATATTGTTGCCTTATTTGGTACATTGAAAACATGTGTATATTGTGAATTTTGTTTACACATAACTTCGTGGTTCAAGACGCTGTCACAGCCGGGAGTGGAATTTAGGATAAGAACTTCATTAAAACTGAAAGTAAAAAGCAAAGAACAAAACAACAACAGCAAAGAACAAAAAAACATTCTTGCTAAAGACGGATGTGTCAGACGAAAAGGTGCAAATATCGCAGTCAAGCTGCAAACTACAACACAACGCATTTCGTTCTCCTAACAACATTCTGCTACTTCCAAAATCTTTTTCAGGGTTTGGTAGCGGGAGATTGAGAACGTTCAGGGTTTGGAAGCGGGAGATTGAGAACGTTCAGGGTTTGGTAGCGGGAGATTGAGAACGTTCAGGGTTTGGTAGCGGGAGATTGAGAACGTTCAGGGTTTGGTAGCGGGAGATTGAGAACGTTCAGGGTTTGGTAGCGGGAGATTGAGAACGTTCAGGGTTTGGTAGGGGGAGATTGAGAACGTTCAGGGTTTGGTAGCGGGAGATTGAGAACATTCAGGGCTTGGTAGCGGGAGATTGAGAACGTTCAGGGCTTGATAGAGGGAGATTGAGAATGTTCAGGGCTTGGTAGCGGGAGATTGAGAACATTCAGTGGTAGCGGGAGATTAAGAATATTCAGGGCTTGGTAGTGGGAGATTGAGAATGTTCAGGGCTTGGTAGCGGGAGATTGGGAACGAACGAAGAAGTGTGCAAAATTGTTCAAGGCATAGACTGATCCCATCTCTTGGCCTTCTCACAGAGGGACTGTTCTGACTAGCAGTAACAATGGACCAGGAACAAGTTCCTTGCTACCTAAACCCAGAATGTTCTATATAGATGCAGCCCATAAGCCATGGTTGGTAACTCAACCATTAGATTGAAACTTGGCCTTGAAATCTCTAAATGCCTTTCAGGTAGACTGATGACAGCCAAATATATATATAGTCCGAATTTTTAAAACAATTTGCTGCAAGCGGATGTGTCGGGTACAGAGCTGCTCATGTCGAAATCTTTTCATCTAACTCTTCTTTTTCTTTTTCTTCTTTTTTCTTTTTCTGCTTCTTATTTTTCTTCTTCTTTTTTTCTTTTTTCGCTTCTTCTTCTTCTTCTTCTTCTTCTTCTTCTTCTTCTTCGGTTTTCGTCTTGGAAAGGATGTTGCAACACTGTGTCGTTGTTTACAGCTAGGCTGTGATATTTGCGGTTTCGGCCCGACACATCCAGTTTCAGCTGACTTTTTTAAGATCAGATTTTTCTTCCCACTGCTACCCCTATTATCTGAGCCAGTCTACTTCTAGGGCCGCCGCTTGGAGGCTGATGGGGTTATGGTCAGCTCTGATTGCTGACCTTGAAGCATCCATTCGCTGGCCACCAACACATTTAATGTGATCAACTGTATGTTATGTCTACAGTTAACGACAAAGGAAAAAGAAGAAGAGGATGTTGATGATGGTGTTAATGATGGTGATGGTGATGGTGGTGATGGTGATGGTGATGGGGATGGTGATGATGGTTATGGTGATGATGGTGATGAGGATGATGATGATGGTGGTGATGGTGGTGATGGTGGTGGTGGGGATGATGAAATTAAACATAGGAGCAAGGAAGTGATCGTCAAACTGTATAAAGCTTTAGTTAGACCTAGATTGGAGTACTGTGTACAGGTGTGGAGTCCTTATCATAGAGGGGATATAAACTTGCTGGAAAGAATACAAAAAAGAGCGACAAAGATGATAGTGGGATTCCAGAATTACAGTTATGAGGAACGACTCAGAAAAACCGGCCTACAGTGTCTCGAAGAGAGAAGAATTCGTGGTGACTTAATACAGGTTTATAAGATGATCAGAGGAATAGATAAATTAGACTATAACAAGTTTTTTAAAATACAGCCACCTACAATAACACGAGGGCATAGCTACAAGCTGACTAAAGAGAGGTCCAGATTAGATATTAGGAAATATTGTTTTAGACAGAGAGTGGTGTCTGCTTGGAATGCATTGCCAGGGGAGGTAGTGGAGGCAGGGACAGTTAATGCATTTAAGAATAAACTGGATGCGCATAGCTTTTAGAGCAAGGTGATGTAAATGTAACTGGTTGTATACAGACTCTGCAGGGTCTTCTAAACCAGTATAAAGATGTTAAGTTAAGTTAAGTTAAGTTAAGTTATGATGGTGATGATGGTGGTGAAGGTGGTGATGGTGATGGTGGTGATGATGATGGTGTTGATGATGGTAGTGGTGGTGATGGTGATGGTGATGGGGGTGATGATGATGGTGATTTTGGTGATGGTGATGGTGATGATGATGGTGATGATGGTGGTGATGATGATGATGGTGGTGGTGATGATGATGGTGATGGTGGTGGTGGTGATGGTGATGATGGTGGTGGTGTTGATGATGGTAGTGGTGGTGATGGTGATGGTGATGGGGGTGATGATGATGGTGATTTTGGTGAGGGTGATGGTGATGATGATGGTGATGATGATGATGATGATGGTGGTGGTGATGATGATGATTGTGATGGTGGTGATGATGGTGGTGGTGATGATGATGATGATGGTAGTGATGGTGGTGATGGTGGTGGTGGTGGTGGTGATTGTGATGATTGTGATGGTGGTGATGGTGGTGGTGGTGATGATGGTGAAGGTGGTGATGATGATGGTAGTGATGGTGGTGATGGTGGTGGTGATGGTGGTGGTGGTGGTGATCATGATATTTAGTTTCCATGTCCTGGACATCACCACACCTGACATGTTCCCAGCCACATGGAATGCTTCACCATTCGCCCTCAACATGTCATCCATATTTCATGTTTCCAAAACATGTTGATAGATCAGGTGATTTGGGTCTTACGTTGCTCCAGATTCGCATGTCTGATCATCCCTGTATCATCATCTGATAACGAAGATGCAATAAAGTGAATAAGTTGATAGCACCCAGCTACGCACAGCTGACTGCTTACATCAGGGTCAGCGAATCATTCTTGACCAAGACCCTGAACTGCCATCAAGCAGCGACCCTCTGACCAGGTTGTTGTCTGGCCAAGAGAATACGGATCGCCTCGAGAAGGATAACCCGGTCCCCCCAAAAAGGCCATCTGAAATCGTATGTGTCGGACCGAAGGGCGTAGATATCACAGCCTCGCTGCAACTACAACACAGTGTCTCAACGTTTTTTTTTCACAGGACGAACGCTGAAGAAGTAGAAGAAGAAGAAGAAGAAGAAGAAGAATAAGAAGAAGAAGGAGAAGAATCCTGTGTCTTAATTTCTTCCTGCAGCATGATAAACCAGTTCGGAGTCTATTTAGTGACTTCTATGCTCCATAAGGCACGTGGTTACTCGGGAAGCGTGGTCCAGAAGACCTGCGCTGGTTCATTCCATTTCCGGTAAGGTGAACTGGTCTGTAAGTGCTGTATTGACGACTGGACGAAATGTCATCCAGATTCGATCTTGTGTCCTGCTCCAGTTAGTCTTCTGCACTGCACCTGATAGTCTTGTGCACTGCACCTGTTGTTCAAACCGCAGCTTACTCTAGGTACAAGCCTTCTTACTTACGGGGAAATCCTTTTGAAACGTCACATTCCACGGCTGACTAAATAACGGAACGCGTGTGTTAACTATCAGTTCAACAATTTTCTTCTTCTACGATCGTTCTCTCACTCCCGCTACCAAGCCCTGACAGGGCTTTGTATGTAGCAGGAAGTAGTCCAGAGAACGGAATGCGTTGTGTCGCTAGTTTACAGCTTGACTGCAATATTTGCACCTTTCGGTCCGATACATCCGTCTTCGGAAGAACTATAATATGGTGTTCGAGAAACAAAGATCCATGTGCGGGGTTTCCGGGCAGGATTCTGTGAAATGATCACTCCTATGAATTTGTTTTATTTCTCTGTGTGGAGCATGGTTTCGTTATAAATATAGGTTACCTTGGATCGTTTATGTGCGACGCGTGTTCAAATGAAACCGGACCAAACTGCAACAAGTGAACATAGTACGATGTGCATGGTACTTCACTTCTGGTGTAAACAACACATACCAACCGTCAAGTTTGCAAATTTGCATTATCCTCTGACTCAGTTTCTTCAGCAGACCGTTGAAAAAGTGATAGGTGTGATAAGGAATTCGTCCAGAGTTATTCAGCGAGCGGTGATTCCGTTTCTAACAGCTAAAGGTTGTCGACCAGTTGACATTCATCGCAGAATCCAGACAGTGTATGGTGGCAAAAGTGTGTCGAAGACAACAGTGAAGAACTGGACAACTATGTTAAAAGAAGGACGTGAGTTAACGAAAGATCTTCCGAGACCAGGTCAGGCGCATATTGTTGCGTTAACTCACGTCCGAGACCAGGTCAGGCGCATATTGTTGCGTTAACTCACGTTCGAGACCAGGTCAGGCACATATTGTTGCGTTAACTCACGTCCGAGACCAGGTCAGGCACATATTGTTGTGTTAACTCACGTCCGAGACCAGGTCAGGCACATATTGTTGTGTTAACTCACGTCCGAGACCAGGTCAGGCGCATATTGTTGCGTTAACTCACGTCCGAGACCAGGTCAGGCGCATATTGTTGCGTTAACTCACGTCCGAGACCAGGTCAGGCGCATATTGTTGCGTTAACTCACGTCCGAGACCAGGTCAGGCGCATATTGTTGCGTTAACTCACGTCCGAGACCAGGTCAGGCGCATATTGTTGCGTTAACTCACGTCCGAGACCAGGTCAGGCGCATATTGTTGCGTTAACTCACGTCCGAGACCAGGTCAGGCGCATATTGTTGCGTTAACTCACGTCCGAGACCAGGTCAGGCACATATTGTTGTGTTAACTCACGTCCGAGACCAGGTCAGGCACATATTGTTGTGTTAACTCACGTCCGAGACCAGGTCAGGCGCATATTGTTGCGTTAACTCACGTCCGAGACCAGGTCAGGCGCATATTGTTGCGTTAACTCACGTCCGAGACCAGGTCAGGCACATATTGTTGCGTTAACTCACGTCCGAGACCAGGTCAGGCGCATATTGTTGTGTTAACTCACGTCCGAGACCAGGTCAGGCGCATATTGTTGCGTTAACTCACGTCCGAGACCAGGTCAGGCGCATATTGTTGTGTTAACTCACGTCCGAGACCAGGTCAGGCGCATATTGTTGCGTTAACTCACGTCCGAGACCAGGTCAGGCGCATATTGTTGCGTTAACTCACGTCCGAGACCAGGTCAGGCACATATTGTTGCGTTAACTCACGTCCGAGACCAGGTCAGGCACATTTTGTTGCGTTAACTCACGTCCTTCTTTTTCGTCCTTCTCCTCTTATTCTTCTTCGCGTTTGTTTCTTGTTCTCTGTAGTTCTATCTCATTCTATGGCCTTCCACTCTGCTGGCCCTTCGCAGGAATACCGAGGCCTGAGAATCTGAGCGCTCGTTCAGGGATGATTTCTGCAGATTTTCCATTTCTTTCACGTGTGATTTGCGAGTCCTGAGCACAAGAAGGTCCCAGTACTGTATAACAATTGAACAAGAGACCTCAGTACTGTATAACAATTGAACAAGAGACCCCATTACTGTATAACAATAGAACAAGAGACCCCAGTACTGTATAACAATTGAACAAGATACCCCAGTACTGTATAACAATAGAACAAGATACCCGAGTACTGTATAACAACAGAAGAGACCCCAGAAAATATACTACATTGGGACATATATTTTGTTATAAATTTGCCCTAAAGAAGACACATTAACTCTGCTGTTCTAAACTTTTTTTTTAAGGTCAAGGTAAAAGTAGCCACGTGGCAGACACTGCTGTCGGGGATGGAGTCTTGAAGGCTTTCATTGTACAATGTCAGAGCTCTGATATATTTGGGGATGGGAGTGTGGGGGGTTGATCAGTTCTTCTCTGCATTTTCTTTCCATATTAGTAGGTAGGTTATCCATTAACAGCTGGATCGACTAGAGGCTCAACAACAAAGATAGAGCCCATACCATTGCCGAGCGACGGATGTGCTCTACCAATTGACGCTTTCATTAAATTTATATCCTTTCAAGAGGCCACGTCATTCTGCTAGATAATATATACTGGCTACTAGATAATACATCTGGCTACTAGATAACATATATATACTGACTACTAGATAACATATACTGACTACTAGATAATACATCTGGCTACTAGATAACATATATATACTGACTACTAGATAACATATACTGACTACTAGATAATATATTCTGACTACTAGATAACATATGTATACTGACTACTAGATAATGTATAATGGCTACTAGAAAATATATACTGGCAACTAGATAATATATACTGACTACTAGATAATATATACTGACTACTAGATAACATATACTGACTACTAGATAATATATACTGTATAGTAGATAACATATATATACTCACTACTACATAATGTATACTGGCTACTAGATAATATATACTGGCTACTATATAACATATACTGATTACTAGATAATATATACTGACTACTAGATAACATATACTGACTACTAGATAATACATTTGGCTACTAGATAACATATATACTGGCAACTAGATAATATATACTGACTACTAGATAACATATACTGACTACTAGATAACATATACTGACTACTAGATAATATATACTGTATAGTAGATAACATATATATACTGACTACTACATAATGTATACTGGCTACTAGATAATATATACTGGCTACTATATAACATATACTGATTACTAGATAATATATACTGACTACTAGATAACATATACTGACTACTAGATAATACATTTGGCTACTAGATAACATATATATACTGGCTACTAGATAATATTTACTGGCTACTAGATAATATATTCTGGCTACTAGATAATATATACTCGCTACTAGATAATATATACAGGCAACTAGATAATATATACTGACTACTAGATAATATATACTGACTACTAGATAATATATACTGACTACTAGATAATATATACTGACTACTAGATAATATATACTGACTACTAGATAATACATCTGGCTACTAGATAATACATCTGGCTACTAGATAACATATACTGACTACTAGATAATATATACTGACTACTAGATAATATATACTGACTACTAGAGAATACATCTGGCTACTAGATAACATATATATACTGACTACTAGATAACATATACTGACTACTAGATCATATATTCTGGCTACTAGATACTATATACTCGCTACTAGATAATATATACTGGCTACTAGATAATATATACTGACTACTAGATAATATATCTGGCTACTAGATAATATATACTGGCTACTAAATAATATATACTGGCTACTAGATAATATATACTGGCTACTAGATAATATATACTGGCTACTAGATAATTTATACTGGCTACTAGATAATATATACTGGCTACTAGATAATATTTACTGGCTACTAGATAATATAAACTCGCTACTAGATAAAATATACTGACTACTAGATAATATATACTGGCTACTAGATAATATATACTCGCTACTAGATAATATTTACTGACTACTAGATAATATATACTGGCTACTAGATAATATATACTCGCTACTAGATAATATATACTGACTACTAGATAATATATACTGGCTACTAGATAATACATACTGTCTACTACATAATATATACTAGCTAGTAGATAATATACTGGCTACTAGATTATATATTCTGGCTACTAGATACTATACACTGGCTACTAGATAATATATACTGGCTACTAGATAATATATACTGGCTACTAGATACTATATACTGGCTACTAGATAATATATACTGGCTACTAGATAATATATTCTGGCTACTAGATACTATATACTAGCTACTAGATAATATATACTGGCTACTAGATAATATATACTGGCTACTAGATACTATATGTTGGCTACTATACACTATATACTGATTTCTAGATTGGATCCCCTTTTTTTTTCTTTTTTTTCTTTTTGCGTTCACTGTATTTTTCTATTCTCCCAAGGCGGTGTGCGCTGCACTGTGGTTTTTACTTTGCGACTGTCAGCCCAGTGCATCCGACTTCAGCATGCATTTTATGTAAGGGTCTGTTTCCTCCTGCATTTTCTAAAGGTTTGCGTTCCCGGGGTAACGGTCGGTGCTGTGATGGGGATCGAACCCAGCACCTTCTGGTTTTGAGCCGTGTCACTTAACCACTAGCCCACACCATCCCCTACTAGATACTATATTTTGGCTACTAGATACTATATGATGACTACTAGATACTCTATGCTGACTACTAGATACTATATGCTGGCTACTAGATACTATATGCTGGCTACTAGATACTATATGCTGGCTACTAGATACTATATGCTGGCTACTAGATACTATATGCTGGCCACTAGATACTATATGTTGGCTACTAGATACTATATTTTGGCTACTAGATACTATATGATGGCTACTAGATACTATTTGCTGGCTACTATATACTAAATGATGGCTACTATATATTATATGATGACTACTAGATACTATTTGCTGGCTACTAGATATTATATGATGACTACTAGATACTATTTGCTGGCTACTAGATACTATAAGCTGGCTACTAGATACTATTTGCTGGCTACTAGATACTCTATGATGGCTACTAGATACTATATGCTGGCTACTAGATACTATATTTTGGCTACTAGATACTATATGCTGGCTACTAGATACTATATGTTGGCTACTAGATACTATATGCTGGCTACTAGATACTATATGTTGGCTACTAGATACTATATGCTGGCTACTAGATACTATATGATGACTACTAGATACTATTTGCTGGCTACTAGATACTATTTGCTGGCTACTAGATACTATTTGCTGGCTACTAGATACTATATGCTGGCTACTAGATACTATATGATGGCTACTAGATACTTTATGCTGGCTATCGGGGTCAATATTTTGATTACTACATTATGTTCGGAAATGCGTGCTGTTGGAATGTACACATTATCTTTCAACCTGAATGTGTGCATGTGTTGCCGTGTTCAATACAACGCACATGTGTTTTACAGAAATATGATGCAGTTTGCACGGATGTATCAATACAGAGTGACGTTTTCTTTATTATTTTCATGAGTCCCTTAGCAATGGTTTCAACACATAACGTATGTTACACTACGTCCGTTAATTGATAGTACATTAACAGGCGCAGACGTATTTTCATTATCATAGTGGTATGAGTCAATTTGTCGCCGTATAGATGTGCTTTCCAGTTATATAATATGGAATTCCAGTAAGAGTGTTCTGTTGAATGAAAATGTTATGGCTAATGCTTGCGGTTGTTTGTTATTTTATCATTGTCTCTTCTTAATTAAATGTGATGCTGCTAGATTTACGGTACGTTTAAGCATGAATTAATTAATGTAATGTTTTCTTTCAATATACATATTCGAAGAATTTACTCGCCATATTCAGAATCTATTGACTCAGAGAGGTTGATGACTGCTGGCGAGTGAATGAATCACAAACCTTCGTTCAGCCAATAATCGACTTCCTCCGTCACGACAAGGTCCTCACATGTAATCCAGAATTGTTTGTAACAGGTTTTAATGCCCACCGCGAGAATGTCCTGCCGTCGATACCTAGAGCCCACATTGTTCTTTTCTCTATGTCTGAAATACAATGATTCAGACTTCAACGTTTAGCCTCACCTAAAAAAATGTGTATACCATTTTATTACTATGTTTTTAGTGTTACGAATTTAACTTTCAACGCCATTCAAATAATAAAGGTGCTATATATTTTTGTTAAGACGTAGTACCCTAAATATGTGGCACATCTCAATAATTTCAGTGCAATAATAGTCAGTGTTTACTACTTTTCGTAAAAACACTTGCAATATTTCGTTCCATCAAGAACCTTTCCCAAGCGTAACGATGAGTTACTGTATAACTCTTAAAGTACTATCTTGCGATGACATACATTTGTTTATGTACCCAAAATAAGCATTCTTCTTACTTTAATTGATTCATAAAAAAATTTGACATAATGTTCATCTTTCAATAATTAAAACAATATTTTTATCAATTTATATTTCAAAACTGCTGAGATCAACTATTTTCATGATTAACATTTATTTCTTAACGCACTATAGATACTATATGCTAGCTACTAGATGATATATGCTGGCTACTAGATACTATATGTTGGCTACTGAATATTATATGTTGGCTACTGGATATAACATGCTGACTACCAGATACTATAAGCTGGCTACTGGATACTATAAGCTGGCTACTAGATACTATATGCTGGCTACTAGATACTTTAAGCTGGCTACTAGATACTTTGAGCTGGCTATTAGATACTATAAGCTGGCTACTAGATAATATAAGCTGGCTTCAAGATACTTTAAGCTGGCTAGTAGATACTATAAGCTGGCTACTAGATTCTTTAAGCTGCCTACTAGATACTTTAAGCTGGCTACTAGATACTATAAGCTGGCTACTAGATACTTTAAGCTGGCTACTAGATACTTTAAGCTGGCTGCTAGATACTTTAAGCTGGCTACTAGATACTTTAAGCTGGCTACTAGATACTTTAAGCTGGCTACTAGATACTATAAGCTGGCTACTAGATACTTTAAGCTGGCTACTAGATACTATAAGCTGGCTACTAGATACTATACGCTGGCTACTATATAATTTAAGCTGGCTACTAAATACTATATGTTGGCAACTAGATACTTTAAGCCGGCTACTAAATACTATGCTGGCTACTAGATACTATGCTGGCTACTCGAAACGTTATACTGGCTACTAGATACCATATGCTGGCTACTAGAAACGTTATACTGGCTACTAGATACTATATGCTGGCTACTAGATACTATATGCTGGCTACTAGATACTATATGCTGGCTACTATATAATTTAAGCTGGCTACTAGATACTATATGTTGGCTACTAGATACTTTAAGCCGGCTACTAGATACTATGCTGGCTACTAGATACTATGCTGGCTACTCGAAACGTTATACTGGCTAATAGATACCATATGCTGGCTACTAGATACTATATGCTGGCTACTAGATACTATATGCTGGCTACTAGAAACGTTATACTGGCTACTAGAACCGTTATACTGGCTACTAGATACTATATGCTGGCTACTAGATACTATATGCTGGCTACTAGATACTATATGCTGGCTACTACATGCTATATTCTGGCTAGTAGATACTATATGATGGCTACTACATACTATATTCTGGCTACTAGATACTATATGCTGGCTACTACATACTATATTCTGGCTAGTAGATACTATATGCTGGCTACTACATACTATATTCTGGCTACTAGATACTTTATGCTGGCTACTACATACTATATTCTGGCTAGTAGATACTATATGCTGGCTACTAAAAACGTTGTGCTGGCTACTAGATACTATATGCTGGCTAATAGATACTATATGCTGGCTACTAGATACTATATGCTGGCTACTACATACTATATTCTGGCTAGTAGATACTATATGCTGGCTACTAAAAACGTTATGCTGGCTACTAGATACTATATGCTGGCTACTAGATACTATATGCTGGCTACTAGATACTATATGCTGGCTACTAGATACTATATGCTGGCTACTAGATACTATATGCTGGCTAGTAGATACTATATGCTGGCTACTACATACTATATGCTGACTACTAGATAATATATGCTGGCTACTAGATACTATATGCTGGCTACTAGATACTATATGCTGGCTAGTAGATACTATATGCTGGCTACTAGATACTATATGCTGACTACTAGATACTATATGCTGGCTACAAGAAACGATATGCTGGCTACTAGATACTATATGTTGGCTACTATATACTATATGTTGGCTACTAGATACCATATGCTGGCTACTAGATACTATATGCTAGCTACTAGATACTATATGCTGGCTACTAGAAATGGTATGATGGCTACTAGATACTATATGCTGGCTACTAGATACGATATGCTGGCTACTAGATACTATATGCTGGCTACTAGAAACGTAATGCTGGCTACTAGATACTATATGCTGGCTACTAGATACTATATGCTGGCTACTAGATACTATATGCTGGCTTCTTGATACTATATGCTTTTTACTAGATACTATATGCTGGCTACTAGAAACGTTATACTGGCTACTAGATACTATATGCCGGCTACTAGATACTATATATTAACTATGTGACCTAATCCCAGTGTGAGCCCGGGAGCTGATTAAGGAATGGGAAAGAACTGATCCAGTGAACCTTTATGCATGTCGTAAAAACGGTAACGGAGGTCAATGCACGTGCTTACAACGTCATTGGTTTGTTGATTGTCTATGCTGTTTTAATCGAAGACTACGTACTTCTTCACTTAAGATTCCTGCCACCTCATCCTCACCCCTCCCCTCATACCCCCCTCCCCTCATACCCCCCTTACCCCATACCTTCCATTCCCCGTCATTCTAAGTAGCATGTTCCAGAATCGATTATTGGATGAGATGGTTTATATTACAATTGTTTTTTACATAATAACGTTTGCTAGCAAATGCACACCCCTCTTTAGTAGCATTGTGCATGTTTGCAAGATTATATTAGTCGTAGTATTTTCAACTGAGACGCCACTCGGGAAGAACAGCTTTACTGTGTCAAATTGTTCCAGTAACTAAAACTGAAGGAACATATATAGTGCTTTGGCGCAGGCTGTCTGTAAGGAGCCATCTACAGTGTTGACTCGAGCTGACGCATGACGCAGAATTAAAGTTTAGCTCTGACATGTTCACAAGCTGATGCAGAACTAAGGTTTAGTACCGACATGTTCACAAGCTGACGCAGAACTAACGTGTAGTCCTGACATGTTTCCACGCTGACACATGACGCATAACTAAGGTTTGGTCCTGACATGTCCACAGGCTGACGCAGAACTAAGGTTCAGCCCCGACATGTTTCCACGCTGATGCATGACGCAGAACTAATGTTTAGCCCTGACATGTTCAAAAGTTGACGCAGAACTAAGGTTTTGCCATGACATGTTTACATGCTGACGCAGAACTAAGGTTTAGCCCTGACATGTTTCCATGCTGACGCAGAACTAAGGTTTAGCCCTGACATGTTTCCATGCTGACGCATAACTAAGGTTTAGCCCTGACATGTTTACATGCTGACGCATGACCCAGAAACAATATTTCTTCCCGACAGATCACAAGCAAACCCAAGACCTCGCCTCCAGAACGACCAAAACCACAGAAAGAAACTTCCCGAGAGGGTTATGTCATGAAGGACAAGCGAGCGGATAGCGGCAGCAGCACCAGCAGCAGTGGAAGCAGTGCGAAAACCTCTAGCAGCCGATCCTCCAGTGACGGCAGCCACCCCTCTGGCAAGGAGGGCACAAAAGACGGGAAGAAGGTTCGAAGGAAGTTGCCTCCCATACCGGTCGGTGAAGCACCCGTGCTCATTCCCAAGTCCAAGATGAAGAGACCTAAGCCCCCGAGTGTGAAGCGGGGAGAAGGCGTCGATCAGGATGATGCAAATTTGGTGGTAGGGGCAGACTCACGAAGAATACAGTACCAAAGCTCATCGAGCGCTGAAAGTGAGGGATATTTTGTTGGTCCTAGCAACCGCACAAGTAGGAGCTTAACAAGGGACAGCGATGAGTCTATGAACGAAGACGACATTGAAGTGGCTATATTGACAACAATGCGAGATCAAGCGTTGTCTCCCAAAAGAAAAATGCATCTAGTAGACGTTGGCAAGTCTAAAAGCTTAGACTCAGCAGAACCTCGGGCTAGAGCTGATGTTGCCGAATCTGATAGGATGAAACCACACATGCAAAGAACAGCTTCGTTAGGGTACGGGCCAAAGGATGAGACAGATGAAATCATCGATTCACTGATAAGTATTTACGGCATACCATGTACGGAGGCCATGAAAAGTCTCAAGAAACGGCTTCAGGAGGAGCTCAGGCGTGTGACGAAGGACAGGAAGCGGAAGTTAGAAGAGCTTGAGGAGATTAGGGCTCTACAGATGCAGATTGGGGCTCTCAAGCTAGAGTCTGACGCTTACGCACGAAGTAGAGCATACGCTGGGAAACGTTCCCCCGCCCAGCACATGCTGTCAGACTCCCAGCACGAGAGCCGTAAGAGGGCAAGCGTTCCGTCATCGTCCTCTTCTTCAACTCCCAGATCATCGCCTCAGGTAACTCCTCGACGCCAACGACACAAACGCCAGTCGTCTGATCCGATGATCTCTAAGTTCTCCCCGATCAAGGAGGACAAGGATATAGAGGGGGATTTCCAAGTACGCGTGCACGAGCCATCTGACAGTCGAACTATGAAATACCACACAGACGACAGCTCTCAGTCCGGAGTCAGTGACTCTGAGAGCACTCGGTCTGAGCCTGTCAGAGATGTTCGGTATAGCAAGTCAGACTCGGCAGACTATTCTCGTGTCTACTACACACCAAGTGGTCACGGGGGTTCTGCTGAAAGGTTACAGTACTCTGGGTTCGAGCAGAGTCGTTACGACAGAACCCAAGCGTTATCCAGTAGCAGGTCAGAGCAACAGTTGTCTTCCCGCTCTAGGTCGTCTGTGTTCTATTTGGACGACGAGGAAAGCAAAGCGCGGGAAGAGAAGAAAGCCATGCTTCAGTACGAGATCATGAAGCGAAAACAACAACTTGAAGAGACAGCAAGGCTGAAGAACGAACTTCTGAAACTGGCCAGAGCAAGACAGAGCTTGGCTCATAGCTATGATGATATCCCACGTCAGTACGTAACTCCTGTTGCCCCTCACAGGCCCGTACCCAGGGGCATTATCAAACCTATCGATGACGAGATACACCTCATGTATGACCTTCGACCTGAAAATGGCAGACGATCGCGAGATCGTTCGCGAGAACGATCACGAGAAAGATCGATGGAGAGAAGAGCTGAGGGAGATCTACATCTCAGCGGCAGCTTCAGGGATGATGCGGTGGACAGCATGGTAATGTCAGAACACAGATGTCGGGAGACGCACAGGCGCCATCACAGCCAACACCAACTGGCATCCCAAGACTCGAAAGATCTCTCCAATTACAGCTCAAGCGAGTACCTGGCCCACAAGCAGGAATCGGCTAGCAGACGGTATTTGGACGAGCCCAGTCAGTACGGGTCTCAGGGCTGGATCTCAGCCGACTATGCCAGCGAGAGCTTAGCTTCAGCCCAGGCGTATTCCCAACCTGCCCTCAACAAGAGGACCGACTCGTCACAGTCTTTGGCTACATCCAGGAGGGATAGCGGGAAAAAAGATACTGGGATAGTCTCAAGCGTGACGCTGCCTAACATTTATGCTGACAGGGAAGAGAGGGACTTTAGGGCTTCTTACAGGTAAGGATCGTTATTGTACAGGGAAGAGAGGGACTTTAGGGCTTCTTACAGGAAAGGATAGTTATTGTACAGGGAAGAGAGGGACTTAGGGCTTCTTACAGGTAAGGATCGTTATTGTACAGGGAAGAGAGGGACTTTAGGGCTTCTTGCAGGTAAGGATAGTTATTGTACAGAGAAGAGAGGACTTTAGGGCTTCTTACAGGTAAGGATAGTTATTGTACAGAGAAGAGAGGGACTTTAGGGCTTCTTACAGGTAAGGATAGTTATTGTACAGAGAAGAGAGGGACTTTAGGGCTTCTTACAGGTAAGGATAGTTACTGTACAGGGAAGAGAGGGACTTTAGGGCTTCTTGCAGGTAAGGATAGTTATTGTACAGAGAAGAGAGGGACTTTAGGGCTTCTTACAGGTAAGGATAGTTACTGTACAGGGAAGAGAGGGACTTTAGGGCTTCTTACAGGTAAGGCTAGTTATTGTATAGAGAAGAGAGGGACTTTATGGCCGTTTACAGGTAAGGATAGTTTTTGTTCTTGTCGTTGGTTCTTCGCTCTTGTCCATGCTTCTCTGGTATCAGGGTACAATGGCTCGTCCTTCATCTCGAGGTGTACTGAAGAGAGTATATTTGGTGTATCTTGGATGTAGTGCAACATCAGGTTTCACTGTATGATTACCATTACAGGGATCACATTATTAATCAATGCCCACCTCGTTGATCAGTCTGCTTTAACACAGTATGTTTAAGGGAGCAATGCGAGAGTGTAATGTGAGGTCATGTCAGTATGTTTCATCTGACAATGACATCTGGTTGGTATCTTGATCAGTACGTTTCACCTGGCTGATTGCAGTTTTGTCTCCCAAGAATGACAATCAACCAATCGAAACCTTGTCTGTTCCCTGTGAAGCATAGGTCTTCAACAAATACATCCAGACAATCAGACCATGGTCTGTCTCTGTTTACTGGAAATCCCCGTGCCTTATAATTCCTATAGGATGGAGTAGCCAGCCCCATGTCCGGTCCTCTAGTCATCTCTTACGACACGCCGTGCAGGTTTCAGTATTGCTAGTCGTTGCTTCCTTTCGGGCTCCGGTAACACCCAGGAGGAAATTACAAAAAGGGGCAGTTTATGTGTCTACTGTTGCTACTTCTTCTTCGCTCCTCATCAGACATTCACATCAGTGGTTCGAATAACCTCATGTCTGTTTACAAGATAGATTGTGCTGCACCGTGCTCTACGCCCAGTGGATCAGAGCACCCGTCTTCATTATGCATTTGTTTGGGCTGCTTCCTTAACTTATGGCTGCCCCTAACATACCTGCAAGGCATATGGCTGCCCCCAACCTACCTGTAAGGTTGTAGTTGTTAGTTGTCTATCCTATGAAAGCTGTCACGCAGGATTATCAAATCGTTTCCACCCAATGTTTTCCTTTGTGACATCGTCTGTTGATCTATGAAATTGCGAGTCTTCCATACATTTATTCCTGTATTATAATTAGTACAATTTTCTAGACAAGGCCTATATAGGAAACGTGCCCGAGTGGTAAACAGGGTTGACAAAATAAGGTCACTGTAACCTCCCAATCACGCCATTAGAACTACTGAAGAAGGTTGTGAATACGGCTATAAACCTTAAAATGTAAAATGATTGTACTGCAGGTACTGGAATACAGGCTTCCTGTAAGGGTCTAGGTGCAATAGTGACTATATTTCAGTTGGACCCAGAGACGAAATAAGAAGCTTCGGTGACATCATATGTCCTGTCACATGTCACTTCATTTTTCACCTCTTCTCTCCTGTCAGCTCATGTCGGTCCACCTTCATCAGCACGACCTGGACGTAATGCAGGCGACTGCAACCAGCCATCCAACGCCAATTTCATGGCGCACGAAAGAGTAACCAGACTCATCGTGAGCAATAAACAAGATCCAACGAGTCGTGTGGAGGTATCAGTCCATTTGTTATGCTCTTCCTGAGTATCTTATCACAGCTTGCAATTCAATGGCGACTTGCTAGTCCAATCCCACGTTTTGTTTCTTTCTTTCATGTTTGTTTCTCGTTTGTTGTAGCACAGATGGGCCATAACTAGCTTTTAGTAGCACCTGCTCCAGCCTTTTCAGTGTGGTTTCACGCAATAGTTTCTACATTATGAGGTTGCTAGTTCCATACACAACTTGCATCTGTGACCTCTTACGACAAGCAAGCTTTAAATCTTCTTACTAAACTAGTGTGCCAGCTATTCACGCGTCACGTGATGACCATCATGGCAGCCGTAGCATAGCAACCCGTTGACATAAGGTCACGTCACTTTTAGCCCATCCTAGTTATCCGCTACTTGGCTACTTCCCTCCATCTTTTAGCTACTTTCCTCCATCTTTTAGCTACTTTCCTCCATCTTTTAGCTACTTCCCTCCATCTTTTAGCTGCTTCCCTCCATCTTTTAGCTACTTTCCTCCATCTTTTAGCTACTTCCCTCCATCATTTAGCTACTTCCCTCCATCTTTTAGCTACTTCCCTCCATCTTTTAGCTACTTCCCTCCATCTTTTAGCTACTTCCTTCCATTTTTTAGCTACTTCCCTCCATCTTTTAGCTACTTCCCTCCATCTTTTAGCTACTTCCTTCCATTTTTTAGCTACTTCCCTCCATCTTTTAGCTACTTCCCTCCATCTTTTAGCTACTTCCTTCCATCTTTTAGCTACTTTCCTCCATCTTTTAGCTACTTTCCTCCATCTTTTAGCTACTTCCCTCCATCTTTTAGCTACTTCCCTCCATCTTTTAGCTACTTTCCTCCATCTTTTAGCTACTTCCCTCCATCTTTTAGCTACTTCCCTCCATCTTTTAGCTACTTTCCTCCATCTTTTAGCTACTTCCCTCCATCTTTTAGCTACTTTCCTCCATCTTTTAGCTACTTCCCTCCATCTTTTAGCTACTTCATCTTTTAGCTACTTCCTTCCATCTTTTAGCTACTTCCCTCCATCTTTTAGCTACTTCCCTCCATCTTTTAGCTACTTTCCTCCATCTTTTAGCTACTTCCCTCCATCTTTTAACTACTTTCCTCCATCTTTCAGCTACTTCCCTCCATCTTTTAGCTACTTCCTTTCATCTTTTAGCTACTTTCCTCCATCTTTCAGCTACTTCCCTCCATCTTTCAGCTACTTCCCTCCATCTTTTAGATGACGGTTGAGCTTTTGAGGGAAGCCCAGATTGAATGCAGAAATAAAATGCTAAGAATGGTTCTGTTCTCACATCCTCATTATACCACGATTCAAACTAGTCACCACTGCAAAAGGTAATAGGTGATAATGCATAATATTCATGCATGCAACCAACTGCAGCCATGGCTCTCATCACAGAAGGACATCACTTTAATATGGGGTCATGGCAAAAATTAGATCTACGGCAATAGAAGAAAAGAGATCTACTGTGATGTGGACATAATGTCATTTTTTTTTTGTGGTACGAGTACCTTAGGTAATTTTTCTGTGGTACGAGTACCTTGGGTAATTTTTCTGTGGTACGAGTACCTTGGGTAATTTTTCTGTGGTACGAGTACCTTGGGTAATTTTTCTGTGGTACGAGTACCTTGGGTAATTTTTCTGTGGTACGAGTACCTTGGGTAATTTTTCTGTGGTACGAGTACCTTGGGTAATTTTTCTGTGGTACGAGTACCTTGGGTAATTTTTCTGTGGTACTAGTACCTTGGGTCATTCTTCTGTGGTACTAGTACCTTGGGTAATTTTTCTGTGGTACGAGTACCTTGGGTAATTTTTCTGTGGTACTAGTACCTTGGGTCATTCTTCTGTGGTACGAGTACCTTGGGTAATTTTTCTGTGGTACGAGTACCTTGGGTAATTTTTCTGTGGTACGAGTACCTTGGGTAATTTTTCTGTGGTACGAGTACCTTGGGTAATTTTTCTGTGGTACGAGTACCTTGGGTAATTTTTCTGTGGTACTAGTACCTTGGGTCATTCTTCTGTGGTACTAGTACCTTGGGTAATTTTTCTGTAATATGGACCTTTTGAGGATCGACCGTGTCCTCATACGGGCCACTTGGGTAGATTGAGATTTGAATCCATATGGTCAAGTTGAATGGTTGCCAGCCTTCCCACTTCCGGTCACACTTGGTTCATGACCAATCATCCGTGGTGTCACTTGATTGTTTTGATAATACCGGAACATCATCCTATTTCCGACACACTGTAATCAACTCAGCTGTAAATGGGTACCTGGCTTACTGTTAGAGAGATAAATGCAGCGAGGTTATCCTACCCCATCAACAAGCTGCCTCATAAATTCTCTACCACCTCATCTCCGCCAGCAGTGTCTGCTATTGGGCTTTGACCCTACACATTAAAGCATATTATTCCACACAGATCAATCACAGTTATTGATCTGTTATAATGTTATCAGTATTCAAATAATCGAAATCGATGCACTGTCCAACATTGGTTATAAAGAAATTATTGGTATAAATCATACACAACTGTCATAAAGCGCGGGTGGCCGAATAGCTTGGGTACAAGTTTTATGACCAAGGGACACGGGTTCAATCCCTCAGTAAGACATATATTCTTTCCTGTTGGGGTAAAATAAAACCTAACCAGTACACTAGGTTACGACTGTACTGATAGGCGGCATTTTTTCCTTATCCGTTCTTGAATAAACGTTGTAGTTATAGTTTTTATTAAGGTTCTTGATATGGACATTTCAAAAAGCATATTAAAAACCAATCATATCATTGTGACACGTTTGTTTGGTGACGACGCAACACTCAGTTCGGCTGGTAACGTCACATCACATTGGTTATGGCGTCACATCACATATTTTGGGTATCTCTTATAATACCAGGTGGGAGTCCTAGGCCTTATTAGTGTACAGCCCTGGTAATTGTTACCATGTATTTTATAACCGTAGAGAACCAGCCTTTGTCAACACAAGTATATCAGATACTGACGGTAGCCCAGCCAGTGACATCACGCCAGCTATGCCCCTCCTAGACGACGTCAAGGCCAGATCCAGAACCATCATACGGAACATAGGCAGTGGGAGTAGACCGGTGTCTGCGGAATTCTGTGCTGGAGAAGTGGAAGGTACGTGCTCACACCTTCCTATGTACGTCATTCTTGTATGTTTATATCGTATATATATTGGTACCGAGTGGTCCGCCGGGGTCTTTATGTATGACAAAGATAAGAATAGCACCACTGCCACACAGCATGTCGTAAGAGGCGACTGTGTCACCTGGCATTACACTGATCATGATTAGGTGGTTTGGTAAGAGCAGTATAGATGGCGCCTAACAGGCTGCGGGTCTACTTTGCTCTAGTGTTTGAGTCTATTAAGATGGATTCGCATATCGGATAACCACCATCCGTGGCACTTGTCCCAGGTCAGCGGAGTAATAAGCTGCTCAAGCCTAACCCACTAAGCAGGAAATTCTACCCCACGCTACATTCAGGTCATACCAGAGCTGGGACCTGCACGGGGGCATCGGCCAATATAGAAGTACAGGTCGTCTAAGTGGGGCCTGCACGGGGGCATCGGCCAATATAGAAGTACAGGTCGTCTAAGTGGGTCCTGCACGGGGGCATCGGCCAATATAGAAGTACAGGTCGTCTAAGTGGGTCCTGCACGGGGGCATCGGCCAATATAGAAGTACAGGTCGTCTAAGTGGGACCTGCACGGGGGCATCGGCCAATATAGAAGTACAGGTCGTCTAAAAACTACGAACTATATGTGTGTGTGTGTGTGTGTGTGTGTGTGTGTGTGTGTGCGTGCCTGTGTGTGTATGTGTACTTGCGGGCGTGCGTGCGTGTGTGTGTGAGTGTGTGTGTGCGTGGGTGTGTGCGCGTGTGTGTATGTGTGAGTGAGTGTGTGCGTGCGTGGGTGTGTGTGTGCGTGCGTGTGTGTATGTGTGTGTATGTGTGTGTGTATGCGTGCGTGTGTGTATGTGTGTGTGTGTGTGCGTGCGTGTGTGTGTATGTGTGTGTGTGTCTGTGTGCGTGCGTGTGTGTATGTGTGTTTATGTGTGTGTGTGTGTGTATGTGTGTGTATGTGTGTGTATGCGTGAGTTTGTGCATGTGTATGTGTGTGTGTATGTGTGTGTGTGCGTGTGTGTGCGTGTGTGTGTATGTGTGTGTGCGTGTGTGTGTGCGTGTGTGTGCGTGTGTGTGTGTGTGTGCGTGTGTGTGTAACAGTTACATTATATTGGCACGCGAGGATGACAGAATAGAACCCATGTAACTTGCTAATCACGAAACTGGCGACTAATTAGAGTTTTATATTATTAGCAACTTCTTTATGTAAAATTGCTACGGAAATAACCACAGCCAGAGTTCATGTACATTCTTTCTGTATGGCATCCAGTTGCAGTGGATGCTCTATACTTCGTAGGGAGCCAAAGAAGGTTAAGGACAACTTACATGACAGTACATCAGCTAGATAGAATGTCGTTTCGTCATTTGTTTCTTGTTTTGCGATTATTCTTTTTGTTTATATCTAGAGAGATTGTTTTTGTTAATATCTAGAGAGATTGTTTTTGTTTATATCTAGAGAGATTGTTTTTGTTTATATCTAGAGAGATTGTTTTTGTTTATATCTAGAGAGATTGTTTTTGTTTATATCTAGAGAGATTGTTTTTGTTTAAATCTAGAGAGATTATTTTTGTTTATATCTAGAGAGATTGTTTTTGTTTATATCTAGGGAGACTGTTTTTGCTTATATTTAGGGAAATTGTTTTTGTTTATATTTAGGGAGATTTATTTGGTTCCTATTTAGGGAAATTGCTTTTGTTTCTATTTAGGGAGATTGTTTTTGTTTCTATTTAGGGAAATTGTTT
The DNA here is from genome assembly GCA_036924085.1 of Ariolimax columbianus. NCBI lineage: Eukaryota > Metazoa > Mollusca > Gastropoda > Stylommatophora > Arionidae > Ariolimax > Ariolimax columbianus. The sequence continues at coordinate 2,730,306 of JAVGWX010000009.1, forward strand.
TTGTTTCTATCTAGGGAGATTCTTTTTGTTCCTATTTAGGGAGATTGTTTTTGTTTCTATTTAGAGATACTGTTTTTGTTTCTATTTAGGGAGACTGTCCTGAACTGCTGGCTCTTTCACAGCGACTGTCAGGTTTCTTAAGCATCAAAGTTCAAAGTTGTGCTTTCAGTTGGTTCTAAGAGCTCTCGGACCTTCTATTCTAACATAACTTAACGTCTTTATACTAGTTGCTTAGACTGAATACAATCAGTTCTTTCTACTGAACTTGATCTAACAATAACTATGTGCATCCGATGTATTTGTTAATGCTTTAACTGACTCTGACCCCACTATTTCCTGTGGCAGTGCATTCCAAGCATTCACGATTTTCTGGATCAACAAAGATGTCCTAATATATTATTTGAACCTCTCTTTAATTAATTTGTAGCTGTGCCCTCTTGATATTGTAGATGGCTGAACTTTGAACAATTAATTTGTAGCTGTGCCCTCTTGATATTGTAGACGGCTGAACTTTGAACAATTAATTTGTAGCTGTGCCCTCTTGATATTGTAGACGGCTGAACTTTGAACAATTAATTTCTCCTTTTCCTTGACTATCTGATAAAACAATATTAAATCACCTGAAATTCCTCTCATTTCTAGACACCTTTGTCCATATATTCACTTCCTGGTTACCTAATGTTGAAATATCACCAGGAACAGAAGTGTGCTTGTGTTCAATGATATCTAATGCGGCTGGAGAGAGAAGTTTCTTCTAGATGAAACATATCAAGAATGCACATACACTGACAGTGCCACAAGAACAACAATACATGCTTGCCAAAGTATGGGCTTGGAGGCTTCCAAAGAATAACAGTATGTCGGATTAAGGTATGGGCTTGGGGGCTTTCAAAGAAAAACAATATGTCGGATTAAGTTATGGGCTTGGAGGCTTTCAAAGAATAACAGTATGTCGGATTAAGGTATGGGCTTTTAGGCCTTCAAATAATAACGGTATGTCGGATTAAGGCATCGGTTTTAAGCCTCCAAAGAATAACAGTATGTAGGATTAGGGCGTTGGTATTAAGCCTTCAAAGAAGTATAGCTCTAGTTTCTACACTTTCGGTTTTTTAAATTTAAGTTGAAGATATTGATGTGGGCTTCACACTGTCGGTAGCATGCGCGCCTACAGAAGTTTACAATCAATCAGGTACTGCGGTTATACTTACCAACGGGGTCATCTTCTCTGGTTTTCTGTTCACAAAGGAAAGAAGGGGTAATATGTGGTACATTCCCCGCTATGCAGTTGAAGGGGGTATGTACTGGTTCCTGGATTTCTCAAAAGATAGTCATAATATGCACAAACTCGCCTACCAGCTCTGCTCCTCCGACGAACTATTTATTTGTTTTCCCTCTTGCCGGCAGACATTGGCATGTTTGTTATGAAAAGTGGGCGTTACTAACTAAAAAATTTTCTAATGTGGACGGACTAATTTTGTTTCTAACCTGTAGATTTGCTGAACGCCATGTACCGCGTGGAGAGTGATAACAGTGTGGATGCCGACGAGCCAATCATGAAGCACATGACAGAAGGGGGCGTTACTATTCTCAAACAAATTGACCGGAAACGAAGGGTGTGTATATTTATCATTTCACTTCCTCTATCGTCTTCTTCCTGGTCCATTTCACTCTCTGTATTGTCTTCTTCCTGGTCCATTTCACTCTCTGTACTGTCTTCTTCCTGGTCCATTTCACTCTCTGTATTGTCTTCTTCCTGGTCCATTTCACTTCCTGTATTGTCTTCTTCCTGGTCCATTTCACTTCCTGTATTGTCTTCTTCCTGGTCCATTTCACTCTCTGTATTGTCTTCTTCCTGGTCCATTTCACTCTCTGTATTGTCTTCTTCCTGGTCCATTTCACTCTCTGTATTGTCTTCTTCCTGGTCCATTTCACTTCCTGTATTGTCTTCTTCCTGGTCCATTTCACTCTCTGTATTGTCTTCTTCCTGGTCCATTTCACTTCCTGTATTGTCTTCTTCCTGGTCCATTTCACTCTCTGTATTGTCTTCTTCCTGGTCCATTTCACTTCCTGTATTGTCTTCTTCCTGGTCCATTTCACTCTCTGTATTGTCTTCTTCCTGGTCCATTTCACTTCCTGTATTGTCTTCTTCCTGGTCCATTTCACTCTCTGTATTGTCTTCTTCCTGGTCCATTTCACTCTCTGTATTGTCTTCTTCCTGGTCCATTTCACTCTCTGTATTGTCTTCTTCCTTGTCCATTTCACTTCCTGTATTGTCTTCTTCCTGGTCCATTTCACTCTCTGTATTGTCTTCTTCCTGGTCCATTTCACTCTCTGTATTGTCTTCTTCCTGGTCCATTTCACTCTCTGTATTGTCTTCTTTCTGGTCCATTTCACTTCCTGTATTGTCTTCTTCCTTGTCCATTTCACTTCCTGTATTGTCTTCTTCCTGGTCCATTTCACTCTCTGTATTGTCTTCTTCCTGGTCCATTTCACTCTCTGTATTGTCTTCTTCCTGGTCCATTTCACTTCCTGTATTGTCTTCTTCCTTGTCCATTTCACTCTCTGTATTGTCTTCTTCCTGGTCCATTTCACTTCCTGTATTGTCTTCTTCCTTGTCCATTTCACTTCCTGTATTGTCTTCTTCCTGGTCCATTTCACTCTCTGTATTGTCTTCTTCCTGGTCCATTTCACTTCCTGTATTGTCTTCTTCCTGGTCCATTTCACTCTCTGTATTGTCTTCTTCCTGGTCCATTTCACTTCCTGTATTGTCTTCTTCCTTGTCCATTTCACTTCCTGTATTGTCTTCTTCCTGGTCCATTTCACTCTCTGTATTGTCTTCTTCCTGGTCCATTTCACTTCCTGTATTGTCTTCTTCCTTGTCCATTTCACTTCCTGTATTGTCTTCTTCCTGGTCCATTTCACTTCCTGTATTGTCTTCTTCCTTGTCCATTTCACTCTCTGTATTGTCTTCTTCCTGGTCCATTTCACTTCCTGTATTGTCTTCTTCCTGGTCCATTTCACTCTCTGTATTGTCTTCTTCCTGGTCCATTTCACTTCCTGTATTGTCTTCTTCCTTGTCCATTTCACTCTCTGTATTGTCTTCTTCCTGGTCCATTTCACTTCCTGTATTGTCTTCTTCCTTGTCCATTTCACTCTCTGTATTGTCTTCTTCCTGGTCCATTTCACTTCCTGTATTGTCTTCTTCCTGGTCCATTTCACTCTCTGTATTGTCTTCTTCCTGGTCCATTTCACTTCCTGTATTGTCTTCTTCCTTGTCCATTTCACTCTCTGTATTGTCTTCTTCCTGGTCCATTTCACTTCCTGTATTGTCTTCTTCCTTGTCCATTTCACTCTCTGTATTGTCTTCTTCCTGGTCCATTTCACTTCCTGTATTGTCTTCTTCCTGGTCCATTTCACTCTCTGTATTGTCTTCTTCCTGGTCCATTTCACTTCCTGTATTGTCTTCTTCCTGGTCCATTTCACTTCCTGTATTGTCTTCTTCCTTGTCCATTTCACTCTCTGTATTGTCTTCTTCCTGGTCCATTTCACTTCCTGTATTGTCTTCTTCCTGGTCCATTTCACTCTCTGTATTGTCTTCTTCCTGGTCCATTTCACTCTCTGTATTGTCTTCTTTCTGGTCCATTTCACTCTCTGTATTGTCTTCTTCCTGATCCATTTCACTTCCTGTATTGTCTTCTTCCTGGTCCATTTCACTCTCTGTATCGTCTTCTTTCTGGTCCATTTCACTCTCTGTATTGTCTTCTTTCTGGTCCATTTCACTCTCTGTATTGTCTTCTTCCTGATCCATTTCACTTCCTGTATCGTCTTCTTTCTGATCCATTTCACTTCCTCTATCGTCTTCTTCCTGATCCATTTCACTTCCTGTATCGTCTTCTTTCTGATCCATTTCACTTCCTCTATCGTCTTCTTCCTGATCCATTTCACTTCCTGTATCGTCTTCTTTCTGATCCATTTCACTTCCTCTATCGTCTTCTTCCTGATCCATTTCACTTCCTCTATCGTCTTCTTCCTGATCCATTTCACTCTCTGTATTGTCTTCTTCCTGATCCATTTCACTTCCTGTATCGTCTTCTTTCTGATCCATTTCACTTCCTGTATCGTCTTCTTCCTTGTCCATTTCACTTCCTGTGCGGTTTTCTTTTTAATTCATTTCACGAAAGACAACTATTACTGTCTTGATCGAGCAGAACAAGTTATCCTCTTTCATATGAGAGGGGGACATGCATTTCTGAAACGTGAGTCTTCCTTGAAGTGACATCGTTCGTTCCTTGGAGGGCCCTTAACTTGTTTACAGATTGCCTTTTACCCCACAATCATTTATATTGTCTAATTTTTGTTGTCTGAAATGTATGTTATTTTGTTGTCAGATCTGAATGTTTTCTGTTGTCTTAAATGCATGTCCTCTTTTGTCTGATATGCATTTTTCGTGCTGTCTGAAGTGCATGTGCTCTGTTGTCTGAAGTGCATGTCTTCTGTTGTCTGAAGAGTATGTTTTCTGGTTGGTGTGCATGTTCTCTGTTGGTCTGTCTGTGTTTTCCTGTTACTTGTGATATACTAATGTTTGTCGATCCAATGTAGTAAAGTATACAATGGATGTCTCTTCCATGTACTAATGCCTACAATGGTTGTCTCTTCCGTGTACTACGGTCCACATTGGATGTCTCTTCCACGTACTAATGCCTACAATGGTTGTCTCTTCCGTGTACTACGGTCCACATTGGATGTCTGTTCCATGTACTAATACCTACAATGGATGTCTCTTCCATGTTCTACTGTTCACAATGGATGTCTCTTCCATGTACTAATGTCTACAATGGATGTCTTTTCCATGTACTAATGTCTACAATTGATGTCTCTTCCATGTACTAATGTCTACAATGGATGTCTCTTCCATATACTAATGTCCACAATGGATGTCTCTTCCATGTACTAATGTCTACAATGGATGTCTCTTCCATGTACTAATGCCTACATCCATCTTTCCCTAGCCCGCTCCCGTAGAGCCTCACAGGTACAACTTTCCAGTCAAACGGATATTGGTTACCAGGGACGCAAAAGACAAGTCAATCACAGGTAAAATATCTAATATCTGGTCGTATATGCCCACTTCATCTCATCGTTCATTGATCCCATCAACCATCTAATCATTCAACACTGATCACATGAACCTTCATCTAATTCAACATTGATCCTACCAACCATCTAATTATTCAACATTCATCCCAACAACCTTCGTCTTATTCAACATTTGGTGTTTCAACTATTTTCCCTTTCCCGCGTTCTCTCGGTTTTGTTTATTTTGTTTATCTTTTTTTTCAGAGTAAGATGTGTATTGTATCATGTGATAGATGTGACATGTGCTCAATTCGGCCCGATTGTTCTGTGACATGTGCTCAATTCGGTCCGGTTAGTATGTGACATGTGCTCAATTCGGTCCGATTAAACTCTGACATGTGCTCAATTCGGTCTGGATTGACTGTGACATGTGTTCATTTCGGTCTGGTTAAACTGTGACATGTGTTCATTTCGGTCTGGTTAAACTGTAACATGTGCTTAATTCGGTCTGGTTAAACTGTGACATGTGCTCATTTCGGTCTGGTTAAACTGTAAGAGGTGCTTAATTCGGTCTGGTTAAACTGTGACATGTGCTCATTTCGGTCTGGTTAAACTGTGACATGTGCTCATTTCGGTCTGGTTAAACTGTGACGTGTGTTCATTTCGGTCTGGTTAAACTGTAACATGTGCTTAATTCGGTCTGGTTAAACTGTGACATGTGCTCATTTCGGTCTGGTTAAACTGTGACATGTGCTCATTTCGGTCTGGTTAAACTGTGACGTGTGTTCATTTCGGTCTGGTTAAACTGTAACATGTGCTTAATTCGGTCTGGTTAAACTGTGACATGTGCTCATTTCGGTCTGGTTAAACTGTGACATGTGTTCATTTCGGTCTGGTTAGACTGTGACATGTGCTCAATTCGGTCTGGTTAAACTGTGAAATGTGTTCATTTCGGTCTGTTTAAACTGTGACATGTGTTCATTTCGGTCTGGTTAAACTGTAACGTGTGCTTAATTCGGTCTGGTTAAACTGTGACATGTGCTCATTTCGGTCTGGTTAAACTGTGACATGTGCTCATTTCGGTCTGGTTAAACTGTGATGTGTGTTCATTTCGGTCTGGTTAAACTGTAACATGTGCTTAATTCGGTCTGGTTAAACTGTGACATGTGCTCATTTCGGTCTGGTTAAACTGTGACATGTGTTCATTTCGGTCTGGTTAGACTGTGACATGTGCTCAATTCGGTCTGGTTAAACTGTGACATGTGTTCATTTTGGTCTGGTTAAACTGTGACATGTGCTCATTTCGGTCTGGTTAAACTGTGACATGTGCTCATTTCGGTCTGGTTAAACTGTGACGTGTGTTCATTTCGGTCTGGTTAAACTGTAACATGTGCTTAATTCGGTCTGGTTAAACTGTAACATGTGCTTAATTCGGTCTGGTTAAACTGTAACATGTGCTTAATTCGGTCTGGTTAAACTGTAACATGTGCTTAATTCGGTCTGGTTAAACTGTAACATGTGCTTAATTCGGTCTGGTTAAACTGTAACATGTGCTTAATTCGGTCTGGTTAAACTGTAACATGTGCTTAATTCGGTCTGGTTAAACTGTAACATGTGCTTAATTCGGTCTGGTTAAGCTGTAACATGTGCTTAATTCGGTCTGGCTAGACTGTAACATGTGCTCTTTTCAATCGGACACAACTGTTTCAGGAAATCATGGTAGTTGTACTACTCAAATTACTTGCCTAACGATCCGTCAGTCTGTGTCGTTAAATGTGGTAGGGAACTTGGCTTTCCTGTATTGGGCCAAGTCGGCATCGTCCCTCCGTGTAATCCCGTTGTGTGATAGAATTTATGTTAGGTCATCTACCCGTCTACCTCGTGCTACTGTCGCCAGATGTTCGTGTGGTATATGCCCCCAGTAGAAGTTGATCAGGTTGAATTCTCAAGAGATGACCCAGCCATTTTATTTTATGTCTTTATATGTCACCAGCTGGTTCTCATCATACTTCAGACGTCGTCCCTTCTTTTGTTGCTCTCCTGATGACACCCACAGCGTCTCTTAAGACATTTCATGTCATTAGTTATATTATAATGTAGTAGTAGTAGTAGTAGTAAGTAGCTTACATTCTGTACAACCTCGCTTCTTACAACCACCAACCTATTTCTTGTTCTTCTTCGTCCGTTTTCTGACTCTCGCTACCAAGCCATGAAAAGGGTTTTGCAAGTGGCAGAATGTAGTTCAGAGAATGGAATGCGCTGTGTCGTAGTTTACAGCTTGGCTGCGATATTTGCACCTATTAGCCCAACACATCAGACTTCAGCAGGCATTTTCGAGTAATGGGTACCCCTTCCCTCTTCGATCCCTTCTCTTTAGCCAGTCTGCCCTGCTGCAACCTGTTATCCAGGATCACCGCGTGAAGGTGTAGAAGGGTCTTGTCAGCTCCGGTTCGCTGACCGTGACGCTAGTAGGCCCACCAGGGCACAGGCTCCCATGATCCCACCAGGGCACAGACTCCCATGAACCCACCACGTATCGTTGTTGTTCGTCCAAGCTAGTCGTGCTGAGTTAACTCCACATTCCTTTGGTAGCGGGTTACGGTGGCTTTTCTTACATCCCGACTTTAGAAGGTTTACCGTAGCCCTCCTGGCTGTATTGCATTGCGAGTCTTCTCTGTAAGCTTGCAACTATGCAGATTACAGTGTTGATCCCCACCTTGTGGCCGGGCTGCTCTGACATAGCCTGCTATCAGGAGCACGAACCGGGACTGAGGTGGGGTCTGTACTGGCATGTCTCACCCGATCCTGATGGTAGTCTTGGCTCTTGCGTGTATAATTTGTTATTATCCGTTATCGGATAAGCAAGACATAATGTTCCAGTAAGACCGTGTTCATATAAGAGCCACTTTTACAACGAATCGCTGCTGCCTTGCGGGTAGTATGGGGGCAGTAAACGGCTAGGGAAACATCCCCAAAGTAATGAATGTTGCAGACGCATGCACTTGGCTACCCGGCGCAGAACACAGTGCACTGCAAGCCCCCTGATAAAGACATCCCTAGACATGACTGTCTGTGCCATTGATGTGGATGTGGCAATCCCAGAAGTATGACCGTTTCCAAGAAATGCAAATTAATGTCAGTCAAGAGGCCATTGCGAGCTGTTTATTATTCAGAACAAATTGAAAGAATCCCAACCTAGACTTCACGATTAGTTCTGTAACGGTAAGCGAATCAAATCTAGATGTTTCATTTCTGTATTCTGGGGACTTTGGTTTTCAATTGTACACTATATGATGGAGTAGAGGGGTGGGGAGCGACCATCGATTTTCGTCTTTTTCTGAGGTCAGCGGTCTTGTAAATGTTATGAACTGTTACTGGACAGGTTGAGTTCTCATATTGTGGCTGAAGGTGGCAGGCGGTAATCAGGGACGAGTACTTTGCCAGCTTGCAGTTCAGGCCTCAATGAATATCTTATATCTACAAGTGACTGCCGATAACCGGAACACACAAGGTGAACGCGCGAATGACTGCCAGTTATCTGGAAACAACGCATTAACTATTTAAAACAACTCGTGGATCCGTGATGCTAGAGGTCACTCTGAACCCCGTTCTGTCCAATCTTTATTCCCTGTCATAAATTAATGAATGAAAGGCTGTTGTTGTCGATCAATGAGAAAGGAGCGCATGAATGGCAGCCAAGGTTACGTGGTTAAGTTGACAGAAGACAATTAACGAGAATCATTGCTGCATTCTGTTTTCTTATCTTCATTCTCATCTTAGTGGTGCTGGATCCACGACTGTAGATAGTCCTTTTTCAATGGGTCTCTCTGTATCAGTTTATTTGACATGATGAGGCTGCGAGTTCATGTACCGCAACAATATGTGATATTATTGTGCTACATGAATGTTTGGGCGCTTTGGTAACTGTTTTTTGTTCTTTATTTTCTCTGAATGTTTGTGGAGTTTGTTGTCTGCTGGCTTTATATCTAAGTGTATGAGCTTTGTCGTTGGTTCCTTTACTCCTTCTCGTTCTAGCACCTCCGACCTCAACTTGAATACAACTTGCACATCTCAGCGATTGTGGTTGTGTTGTGGGGTTGTCTAAGACTCAAGGATTGTGGTTGTGGGGTTGTCTAAGACTCAAGGATTGTGATGTGGGGTTGTCTAAGACTCAAGGATT